>JANRGW010036444.1:33896-66322 GCA_024733675.1 Psilopsiagon aymara | reverse complement strand
CCCCCCCCCCCCACCCCCCTTTTTTTTTTTTTTTTTTTTTTTTAGTTTGTTTTTTTAGAGTTCCCCCCCTACTTTTTTTTTTTTTTTTTTTTGTTTTTGGTAGTTTATTTGTAAACCATTTTCAAGCCACTTGGACTTCTAAGCTTTAATGGACTAATAAGCCTTCCTGGGCTTCCCAGAGTTTCTTGTTTACTGGAGCATCTTCCTGTCGTTCTGTAGAGCTAGGACATTTATCTACTGGACTTCAAGAAAAAAGAAAAATAGAACTAATGGAATTGCACTACTGTTTTACAGACTGGAAAAGTCTCCTACAAGTGAAACTGAAAGACTTGTATTTGTCTGAGAAGATGAATCTTTTCACTTTTAGATCTTTTGGGGTTTTTAAGTAGAATTTAGGATTTCTATTTGACTTGATTTCTGGAAATGGAAATGCCATGCTTTTGTTATGGGAAGCTTTGTTAGATGCATTTATTATTAGAATGGTTCAAGTCCTGCTGGTAAGATCATGCTTTTCCCAGGACTTTCACTGTGATTTTGCTTCACTGCAGGCTGTATGACTTAAAAAAAAAAAGTAACTTAACAAGAGAAGAGGCTCTTGATTCCTTATGCAAGCGATGGATATGAATCTTTACTGAGGACTGAAAATATTCACCCTTTTCAAATGAAGAGGGGAGGATAGTAGCTTTTGTTTTACAGGCTGACAGACAATGGACATTTGGTTTGTAAAAGTTTGTATTGTGACAAAGATAATAAATTGGAAACATTATTGTGCTTGGGAATTTTAGCTGATGCTTGTTTCAGAGGTCCTGCTAATTGAAAGCTGTTACAGGCTACCTTGCTTATGCTTTCTGCTCTGTGTAAGGTGTTATATTTTTTTTGATTAGCTATTAATGTCTTAATGTCCTCCTTTTGTAAGATTTCATACACTTTATTTTTGTATAGTTTGAAGATTAAGCTGTTCAGACATGTCTGAAGTAAACGGTATAATTTTATAATGCATACTGTTACACTATCTCATAATTTTAGATACAGAGGTGAGACTTGACACGCTTCAGATAAAAGCAGTTTTTATGTTAAGCTTTGATATAGGGAGAGAAGAAATTACTAGGAGGTAATAAGGAAGCCTTCTTAGAGCAGCAGTAGCTAGGTGTTCAGGATCATTTTTATTTTTTTTAACAGTTGGAGAAAGCAAATGTACTGCTTGAGCAACAGTGCCTTTATTCAGCTTGTTTGAAAGTATTAATACCGAGCATAAAATTCTTTTGAGGTACATTCCAAAGAAATACTTCTTGCTCTAGTGAACACAAATAATTTACCCAGTGATGGCTAAATGGTTTCAGCTCTTCCACAGTAACAGGTGCCACTGCCAGGGACCTGTGATTAGGGGCTCACTTCTTGCCAATGTGTACATGCTGTACTGTATGAAGAAATTAATTCACTGACTGCCTGATTCTTTTTCTAGTAAGGAGCATCCAAAACCTGTAGCTAATTGGAGTCAAGTGATGTCTTTTCTATCATTTTCTACTTCTGTTCCACTGTACTTAACTGATGTATTAGGTCTGTACATAACTGATGTATGAGTTCTATTCTCAAGGAGTGGTGGTGATGTTAACAGATGTGTTTACTACGGCTAGTGAAATGGCTAGAAGAGAGCTAGAAAATGGGATGGAAGCCTCACATGTACAAATACCTTAAAAGTCCTGGTACATTTATCAGTTCCTCAACAGGATAAAAGGAATCCAGAGTTTTACTGTTTAAAAATGGTTGTATGTCATCTATACAGAAAAGCATAGGAGGAATCAGCTGTTTGGTAAAGCTTGGAAAAGAGAAATAGAATCGGGATATTGTTCCATTATGATATAAAGCGTCAGATTGAACAGCTATAGCTGTAAAAAAATCATCACAAGGTAACAGTTGTCTCAAAGTTTGTACACTCTGTGCATGGTAGACAAAAAAGCCCCCGAAACAGCAGTGCAGAAAGACTTGTGCCAAACAACCATCCCAGTGCTCAGTCTTCAGAGTTGTAGTTAGAAGCCTTATGGTGTGCTTGAACATGTACAAAGGGAAACAATACAGAAAAGTAGGGAATTTACTTTGCCTCCTAAACAGCATGGAGAAGAACAGTGTTGAACTTTAATGTCTGTGTCTGAGAACGCTATAGCAAAAACTGAGTTTAAAGTAAGATCTGGGGTTGAATGGTAGATCTTGCAATGTGAATTTTGAGGAACTCTGCCTCATGTCGTTATCAGAAAAGATGAAACTGGAGAGTGTATATTTACACATGAGAAAAGAATACCTGGTACTGAGGAGTGGGAGGATAGCACTTCTTAATCCTGACATCAAAGTCAGGCAAGCTTAAATGCTGGGAAGCCAAAACAGCTTTCTGTAGTAAGCATACGAAAAAATGATATAGAGAAGGTGTTGGACTCTTCATTGGCTGTGAGTTTAAGTGTTGAGTAATTTAACTATCTTCTGACAAAAACCAACTCTGTTTATCCCCAGCTACTCTGTAACTTATAGCTGCTTCTTAATATAGAACTAATAGCTTAAGTTACTGTGATCAGAAGTGGTAAGTATTGTGTGTTGGAGCACAAACTGTAATTTTAAGTTAATAGATTTGGGAACATTTTTATTATTTTAACGGACCCTTTGCACATCTTGACAGCTAAATTTGTCCACAATTTAAGTGACTTGCATTGTTCTTGTTGTGGCTATTGTAGAAATGCTGATCTTCAAACTGCTAGCATCCATTTGCCAAGGTGTGTTGAGAGCACTGACTCCTGTAGTTCCGCACTGTCAAACATCAAATCCAGTATTAATTTTGAAGTATGGTCATGTCAACATCTGACAGCTGGTATGTCAACATCTCAGAATTGAAAGGATGTGCTTCAAAAGGTCTTCTGTTTTTCCCCAATTGCTTAGTAGTGTAACTTGAACTGGCTGGCAGAAAGTCCAGCCAGCATTCCAACCACTAGGATTTCTGTAAGACATGTCAGTCGTTCAAGACAGTCATCTAGTGTCATCAGCTTTGAATGGCTGAGGATTTTTTTTTTTAGCTTGTATAGCTAAAATCCACATTCTGTTTTAAATTCTCCAGTATATGTCAGAAGATGAGGATTTTTGCTTTCTTAAATGTTTGGGGTTTGGTTTTTTTTTGTGGGTTTTTTTTGGTGTGGTATTTTTTTGGTTTGTTTTGTTTTTTTGTTTTGGTTTTTTTTTGAGTACTTTGCCAGGACAGCAGCCCCTTTTACCTGTAAAAGGAAGAGGTATCAAGTGTGTGGTTCTATAGAAAGATGACACCAATTCTTCCAAAACTGAGTAAACCCAAACCTTTCCACACTTCTTACAAAAGCTGTGTGGCACTTTTTTCCTCATAAAGTAAAAATTTCAGGAAAGGCATTTCTAGTTGCCATTGGGAGTACAGACTTGGAGATTAAACCAGTTGTTTCTTTTTCCCTGCTCAGTGATGGTATTTAAAATTGCACATTGACAGTTCCAGACATATGTCAACTTTTCTTCCCTCACTTCACTGGTACCTAGGTAGCAGGTTACCCTCCTCTTTCTGATGGGCAGTTTGCTGAAAGGGGGAAAATTTTCCATCATAGTCAAGGTAATAATGTTATAGTAAGAATACAGTTCCTCATTTGGAAGCCTTGAAGATAGTGAAGGCAAGGATGCTTGACTTGAGTTTTCTTAGTATATTTATGATGCCAGCTTGGGTTAGGCATTAATTTAAGACTGATCGAAAACCTATAAGAGAAAATTGAAGCTTCCAAGATTTTTACGTAATATATGGAAGAACAGCATGCAGAGGAGGGAGATGAGCTCTAATTAGCATTTCTTATACCACCAGCTTTAAGAGCTTCAAGATAGTTTTATTCCATTTCCAAGAGTCACTGCTGGAGAGGGTTTGCTACCTCATTTTTACAATGTATGCATTTACTTGCAAGGAAGAAGAAGGTAAATAAACTGAATGCTTCTGTTTGTTTGTTTTAAAGCCAAATAGAGGACCTGGTTGTTGGAAGTCTTTAGCATTTGCTTATCTCTTTGTACAATATGTTAAGTAGGTTGAGGACTGTTTTCTAATCTATTCTGGTTGCACTGACTAAAGTGATGCATTGCTATCTCACAAAACGCTGCTTGCTCTGAATTGCTGTAGGCATTTTAATTGTGGATGTTGCACTGAATAATATTTAAACCTACTAAGGCTGTTTGATTCCAAGTGCTGATAAACTTTTCTACTAGTGACTTAAACACAGATGTTAGTATAACTAGTAACCAAAGAAAGGCTTTTACCAGTAGAGTTTGACTGCCTGGCAGCATATAAATGTTTAGGAAACCGTTCTTTGAGGCTTCAGTAGCAGTTCGACAGTGTCATGCGCATTTTCAGCAGCTAGTTTTCCCTTCCAGGTCATTATCGGTGGTGCTGATCTGAACCTCCACTTAGTCCTCTCTTGCATAAACAGAATGCACTGATTCATATAAATGGTAACAATATTAACCTTTAAACTGTTGTTCCCAGTTACTCTAGCATTTGACATTACTTAAGCAAGCTGGCAGTGCTTAAGCAGTCCACTTTAGTCTTTCAAAAATAACATTGTTTTGTGTACCTTTTTTTTCTCTACAACTTTGAATCTCAAGTTTGCAAAATTATGTGTGTGTTCTGTGTATCTAATGTTTCACTGAAATTAGAGTGGGAAAACTAATTTATGATTAGGTGTAAAGGAAAGCACATTTGAGCAGGGTAAAAGGAAATTCCTCTTGCTCTTTGCAGTTGATGAAAAGGAGTTTAGAGGTTTTTCATCTGTTCCTGAGACAGAAGATTAAGGAATTCTCATGTCTTACGTAGCTGGAGATGGGAAGTACATTTAATCTCAAAGCTTTCAGATCAGTAACTCTTAATCCAAGAGAAAAAACCAAACAGCCCCCCAAACAAAGCAGCCTTTCTTTTTCAGACGTGCTTTGCTGAGTGTTACCTTCATATTTCTATTACATTTTTGACCCCACATTAAATTTGGTAGTTACAGCACTAAGTTACCTGGTTGCCAGACCTCGGAGCAGTTTCAGATAATGATTTCAATAGTGTGTCTTAAAGTCAGTTTTGGTTTAATATGTGGTAAAGACATCTGAATTAAGACTTGCTCCTTTACATTCCTCTTTTTGTAAATTCAATTCAGTTCTTTGTGATCCTTCTACTGTTAAAAAATAAACAGGTACTGATAGTTGATTTATGTTCATGTTTAGAGTACAGTAGCTTTTTTTTTTTCAACAGAGAATAACTAACGGAAAATGATAGATGCTCTTTACAATATCCAGCCATGCTCTTGTCTTGAGAAACACTGCTGTATTTCATTTGAACTAGGTAGAGCACTGACTGATGTAATTTCTGTGTGAGTGGTAATGTTATCCTTCTTAAATTCTCCTTTGTTCTTTATTTGTATCTTACCTTGATGCTGCACAGTTATTTTCAGACTTGAATTAGTTTAAAATTACGGTCAGTATGTCCAGCCTTATGAAAGTCAGTCTTCAGTTGTCAGCCATTAGTCTATTCTTACTGAAATTAAAACATTAAATATTTATACTAGCTTATTAGCTTGTTTGGTGGTAGAGTGGGTTCCTGGAAGTTTTCAGATGGAAGGCAGACAACTTGAAGTAAACCAGGTAACCTGTGATCTTTACCAGCTTTCATATCCATCTCCCAACAAGACCAAGTCTCCCCATGGAATGTAGATGTACTTCTTGCTTGGAACCTTGTAGTTAATTACATTTGGCTATAATTCTAATAACTTGCATGTGCGTTGTGCTTGCTTGCTTTTCAGTAGCTGACAAAAGCTATAGGAGATCTTGAGGGTTTGTTTTCTAAAAAACCACAACAAAACCCAACAACATTTCTGTAAAAAAAAAAAAGACTGGCAAGAGAAATGTGCCAGGCTCTGACCTGAGTAGAACCAACAACATCCCAGCTTTTTGTCTGAAAGAATCGTTTAAATAGTTTGTAATGAAATGAGTTGGGTAGTGTGTGTATTTTCACATTGCTGTCCTCCAAGCAACAAAAAGAGTTGAAATACCCTACATTTTAGCAAGGCTGTTTGGGAGATGCCTTGCCCTGTTTTTAATTTAAATAACATTGAGTGGTAGTCAGTGTTCAGCATATTAATGCCTGACTTAAAAGATTAGTAGAATTTGAATGACTTGCTTTGTTTTCTTTAATTACAGCTACACAAAAATGTAGATACTTGCATAAAACTCATCATTAGATCTAGGTATGTTTCAATGACATGGCAAGAAGAGGACCAAGACAAGTAAATATGTGCACAGTTTAAATCTATCTTGAGATGCTTTACTGTTCTGGGAAGAGATGTCCTTCTTCATGCAGATTCTGCTCTTCCTCTAATTGCTCTTAGCTTCTGTTTGTTTTCATTAGTTGAACTAAACCAAGAAACAAAGCCCTCAGACTGACTATTTTGTGTCTCTAATACATACACACTGTACTTGCTTTTAACCTCATCTACTGCATGTTGTTAATGCTGTACACAAATGCAGTTGGAGTATTTCTTTGTCGTACAGCATGATGCATTTCATTCCCCTTTGTAATTTACCTCCCATTGGCTATATATTGCTTTAAAACTGGAAAAAATGAGTTTTTGGGAATTGAATCTGTTTGCATTTAAAAATATTTTTTTTTCCTGTGAGTCTTGAGAAATGTCCTGCT
This sequence comes from Psilopsiagon aymara, assembly GCA_024733675.1. Lineage (NCBI taxonomy): Eukaryota > Metazoa > Chordata > Aves > Psittaciformes > Psittacidae > Psilopsiagon > Psilopsiagon aymara. Next base: position 59,610 of record JANRGW010036444.1, on the reverse strand, counting down.
TGGAGAGTCTGAGACAGTATTTTCCTGTGTTTATTCATGTTACTTTGCTTTATTTTATAAGTGGATATTGATTTCTGATGTGTTGTTACACTTAATGTTCAATAAATCTGGCTTCCATTTTGAAAAGTGAAACTGTGTTAGTGAAAATGTTATGTAATGTTACCTGATCTTAGAGTGTTCCCAGGGTATATGAACTTTGATAGTTACTTACTAAAACCAAAGAAATTGTGAGATAGATTTTCTTTGTTCTGATTAGGGTTCTGGCCAATATTTATTTGTTTCATGACATTATTGAAACTTGACAGCAATATTACTGGAAGGCACATATTGAGACATTTTTGTTTGTCAGCTGGGGTGCTACAGTTAGGCTTGGAAATCCTGAGTCTTACTGCTTTTGCTTGAAATAACCTGTCTGAGCTTAAGTTTCTTCATATTTTGAGGATATGGATTTTACGGGATTTCTTTCAAACAAGGTGAAAAGCCATTCCAAATGACTGTTGGAATAATGCATAGCCTTGTGATTTTGAGTATGACGATCAGTTTGGGAACCTGGGGCTCTCTGAAAAAAATTTAAAAATAATTCTGCATCAGGAAGAGCTTCTGAAAAAGGGCTTATCTTGTAACCAAAAGTTGAACCTATGTGGGGATGACAAGATTGCGGTGAGATAAAGGAGTGACTGTGCAAGTGTGGACCATGGGATCAGTGTGATTTGTGTTTAAAGTACTTACAGTGCAAAATAAGTTTATCCTAGATAAAAATAGGGTATGGGTAATTGAATCAGTACACAAATTATTTTCAGTTGTAGTTGTCTAATACAGCCCTCTTCAGAAGCAGTAACTTGGTGTGACTTGGTCACTGATTTCCCGTGAAATTGTTGTTAGTGTTCTTGATTAAAGAGTGTTAACTGTTTGTCAATGGAAAAAAACATATATGCTGTGAAAGCCTAAATTAGCTCTGCTTTTTCAGAGCGCTAAGTACCTTCCTGTTGGAGGCCTACTATTAATTTCTCCTGCAAATTTAGATTGCGCTATCATAGCATAGCTTATAAGAAATATCTTTGCTGCAAGACTGTACACCCAAGTAAGTGGAACACAGAGCATTCTGATCCCATGGGATATTACTGAGCTTTGTTTAGTTAACTTCAGTAAGCTGGTATTCAGTCACTGAAGTATTTTTTCTTCTAGATGAACTGCTTTTGATTACTATTGAGTTAAAGTTCATTTCCTCACCTTGCCAAATTTAGGCTTTTAAGCTGATAGTTTCACCAATTCCACTGGGCAATGACATTGCATGTGGAATTCTGTAGTGTCCCTCTTTTGCCATCTGTGAATAGGTGGGTGTGGATTCGGGTTGAAATGGAACAGGTAATCTCACTCCTTCAGGTGTTGAGCTCTTCCCTAGGGATAGAGTGCTCTTGGTTAAACTCGTTCGGGATCAGTTTTCCTAGAGGTCTCCCTTACTCCCTGTTATTTTTGACTGGCTTTTAAGGATGTGCTAAGTATCTGCTAATGCAGCTATACAGCAGAAGGTATTTCTTTATCAAGGAATTTATCTGTATTCAAAGTAATGTCTAGCTGAGCTCCCTGTCAGCTTAATGCTGCAGTACTTGTCTGCTTCAGTCCTGTGTCTCTCCTATTTCTGTATTTAAAAATATCACTTTTTCCCCAGTGTTTCCAAGAGGAAGTTAACTAGTTAAGTTTTGAAGGCTGGGGTTTGTCTGTTCGAAGAGGCCTTATCTGTCAGCTAGTGTCTGATAATATTCTGGAAGTAATTTCTGAACTTTATACTGGATTTTCTATCTGTTCTGTGAACTGCTGACATCCTGCAAAGCCACTTATCCTCCAGTTTTTTTCATTGGTTTTATACAGCGGAGGCTTAGCAATAGGAAAATATTTCAGAAATTGGAAGTCACAATTACAGTGCATGGGTGAAGGCATGTGAATACATGTGTGGGTGAAGAAAGAGTCTACCATTATTTGTGCTCTGAAATGCAGGAGTGTGGAGGAATGATGGATTGATTATAAAGATGAGACATGTGAGAGGGAAGTTTGAACACAAGTCTGTAATTACTGAAGTATCTTCTCCCCACCTCCACCTCCTCACTCTCCTGAAAATACCTCCTCTGTTTTTAAGGTGTAGAGATAAAATCCTTAAGAGGAGTGTGAATTAAAATACTGCTGGTGTGTGTATGGAAAGGGGGGATCCTTTCTGCTTTCTACTCAGCCTATAGAATGTCTTGATCTTTTGTAGCAGTTTTAGATAAAATAGTTTGAGAAGGATAAAACATCCGAAATGAGTTCGGATGTGCCTTTGGAGATAGAATGTTATCTGCCAGGAATGCTCTAAGATAGATGGCTATGCTAAATCTCTACAAGAAAAAAACCCAAAGCCAACAATGACCAGAACCTGTGGTGTTTAAAGTGTTTTCATTTTAGTATGCTGTTGCCTAGTTAGGGCATATAACAGTCTGAATAAGTGTCAGAGATTTTGATTAATTTCTGATCAGGGTAGAAGAAGCATCAGGGACATAGAAAAAAACTCTTGAGTTTTGTTGAAAGTTGGTTAAAGTTAATGTATTGCCAGTATCTAACAAGTAAAGTGCTTCTGAATGTGGACTTAGTTTCTGATGAAGCCCATGACACTTTAAAAAGACAGCATTCATATGTCTGGGCGTTGCTGAATTGTTCAGCCAGAGGGGTGCTTTAACTGTTGTTTCAGCTTCAATATATGTCTTCAGATATGTAAACAGCAAATCCTCCAAATTTAACATATAGAAGTAAAGAAAACCACAACCCAAGCCCAAAGTCCTATTGAGAAAATTCAAATAAAAGAATTCAGTCTTTAAGAAAAGTTTTCTAGTGCGAAAGAGCTAAATATAACATGAGTATTGGTGATCATAATTTCTTTTGACACGCTGCTCAACCCATCACTCCCAATGTCTGCCTTAACATGAAGTTATGTTTTATAATAAATCTGACTTTTTGCCTTGTGTAATGCAAAGAAAAGGCTGTTGTGCAGAGCAGCCCTGAAGCATACTTATGCCATCTCCATTGTCTAAATCAGGCCCGGGATGTTCCTGCTGCTTTGCTGTTGTCAATATATCTCATCGTGTTACAGGCAAACCTTAATTTTTTTTTTTTTTTTTCAAGTTTAAAGTTTTTTATTGGAGATCTTTTTTTTGTTTTTATTTTATTAGTCAAGCCTGGAATACTTCATTCCTCAAGGTCTGTCTGGGGCTACTGGGCATTGCTAGGCATCATGTCTATGAGGCAACTGCTGTAGCTACTCAGTGCCATTGCTAAAACTAGGTTGCCATAGACAAGTAAACTAGTTGAGGCTCTGCATGGAGTAGAGAATATTCTCATTCATCAAAATATTGAAGCTTTTTCTGTCTAAATCATGTAAAAATTAAGAAAAAGCCTTGAAGGAGCTCTAGTTACTGCAGTCATGAGTCTGGTTATTTCCTTGAAAAGAAAAAGTTAGTATTGCTTTGTCCTTCAATATCCCAAAGTACTATGGATAAAGGAAGACACAGTAGTTTCTCTTTCTCAGGGCTGTAAAAGACAGCAGTCATGACAAAGCAGTCTAGCTAAGAAACTAAAGGGTGTAATATGCTTGCATAAGGTGATGGGAGTAGTGTAGACACCTTGTTAGATTTATTGGTCTTTGATTTCATTAAAGATGGTAAAGGTGGTATTTGTATAATATAGCGTGGAAGAGGGATTAGGTGATCAGTTTTGATAAGTGCCTGTTAGAAATGTCAACTACTTTCTTTAGAATGCTTTAGGTGCAGATTAGAACTCAGGAAAGAGACTTGGCAGCCCAGTGTAGAATTTGGTGTCAAGCTGCTAATCAACTTGAACATGCATGATATCAGGATTGTGTGTGCAGAAAATAGTGATAAAGACATTTAAAGTATGGCCAGTCATGCAAGGTAATAATTAGTTACTGTGATGCTCTTACAAGAGCTTTTTTTGATCTTTTTCAGTCGATCATATTGAGAGAAATAGTGTACTCTTTGGCAGTAGAGCAAGCTAAAAAGAAAACCAAACCAGGCTTTTCCACATGTCTGAAGAGGCTCTGCTGTTCAGAGCGCTCATTAATGACATTGGTAATAAGTTGAGAATTATCTGGAGATCCTGTAATTTAAAATAAAGGTCCTGCAGGAGTCCTGTGAGGGAGAGTTGCATGAAAGCAGAAACTGCTGCTGTCACTTTCTCTAAAGACAGTTAAAGACCGTATACTTTGCCATGCCTTGCTCTGGAGCTTATAGCTGAGAATACAGTTCTCCTTCTGCTCCCCTTGTTTTATCTAGAGCTATTGAAATTAAGTGTATGATCTCCAGTAACATGTACTCCTTCATTCCTTTCTTGATACTCTCTTTAAGTATATCTATTGCCAAACTTGAGAGGAATATTTACCGCATGCTTACCTGCCATATGCATGTGTAGGTAGAGGTGATGTTATTTTGATTCAGATTATTGTTTTGCCTTTTTGGCTTCTGACAGGTTGTTTAGTATTCCTGCAGAGCCAATTGTTCTGAGATTGTATTATTTCCAGACTGAATGGAAATAATTCAGCCTTCCTTAGTTATCTTGGATTTGTATCTCCTGTAGTTAAGAATTCTCAAGTGTCCTATTTTCCAGGAGAGCTCAGACAAACCTATTATCAAAGAGCTGTGGTTGATTTTGTTGCATTACAACCAAACATTAATTTTCTTTTGTTCTGGAGGGGGAAGGGGGTGTATGTTTTCCATCCCTTTAAAGATGTTCTTAATCTCCAAACACTGTGTAAGATGGCATATGTTCAGAATTTAACATCAGTAGAGAAGGCAGCACTGTAATTCACACATTTTGATTTGACAGGTCACAAATATGCTAATGTGCAACTTGTTGATTATTACTGCTGCTCCTTTTCATGATGGAAAATTAGTGTGCACATTAGAGGATAACTTCTCTACAAAGAATTATATAAACTAGGCAGGCGGCTCAATTTCTTAGCTGTTTGTGAAAAAGACGTTTTTCTTTCTATATTCCCTCTCTGGGAGAAATCAAACATTCATTTGCACAGACAGACTTGGGAATTAAACAAATAGTTCCCTCACTTTAAATGCAGCCTGAACCCTGTGGAAACACTAGCTGTTTCTTTTTCTTTTTTTTTTTTTTTTTTTTTTTTTTTTTTATTGAGAGTCTTGCACTGGTTAATCACTATCTTAGTTCTGTGTTCATGATATATCACACTCATAGTTTGCCTATTGAAGACTTTAGGGAAATCTGTGTATACTACCTGGGGGTGCTTTTCCTTGCATTACGAGATGGGATTGTAGCAGAAAAAGGACACCTGCTTTGAGCAGTACTCTACTAGAGGGTGTAGTTGGAGCAGTGAAGACTTTGAGTGAGAGAGAATCAATTAAAAGGTATGAATTCAATGATTGCATTGGTATTACTTTTCAGGATTGTGAATCATAGAATCATAGAATAGTTAGGGTTGGAAAGGACCTTAAGATCATCTAGTTCTAGCCGCCCTGCCATGGGCAGGGACACCTGCCACTAAACCATATCACCCAAAGCTCTGCCCAACCTGGCCTTGAGCACTGAATCTATAATTGGAAGCTTGCATTTTTGTAGTTTACTGGTATGGACACCAAAAAGATTTTGCCAACACCCGTGGCTTTTAAGCTGGTTTAAAATGGTATCCTATAAACCTGAAACACTTTAGTGCTCCATCAACTTCCCAACTTGAAATTATATGCAAGTTGCCTTGAACATTTCTTCCAAATTTTCTTCTAATAAGATTATTACTAATGTTCCTGTTGCACTTCTGTCCCCATCTCTGGTTGTATGATATGGTTAGCTGAAATTATCAAATTCTTGCTAAGTCATGCTGGAAGTGTAACCAAAACCTTAATTACTGAGTTAATTAGTTAATATTTATTTATACTGTCCCTATACAGCAGAATTAGATTGTAGAAATACATAGAAAATTACTGTTGTATATGAGACTGCCCTTTGCATTTTTGCAGCATAAGAATATATCATACTATGATCACATATACTCTGCACTATGCTAATCATTTGCCTGTCCTTAGTGAGAGTGAGGTAGTGTGGGTTTGGTTTTATTTTTTAGTCATAAAACATAGTAGTAATATCTGTCTCACAACAGTGAAGAAGTTTGCTTCATGAAGCTTTCTTTATACAGTCCTTTTCATCTTACGTGGTGATGGCTGCTCCGGAATACTCTACAAAACTGCAGGTCTCTCAAAACTGCTTTTAATGAACCAGTAGGACTTCATTCTTTTCTATTTCAGCAGCCAGATAAAGCCCCAGCTGGGCTTTCCCAGTGCACTCCAAGTTAGTGTTTGAACACTCTGCCTGCACTGCTACAGACTGTGCTTTGTGCGTTTTGAAGGCCTTGCTTGATAGGACCCAATCCAGCGTAGCTCAGTCAGATTCAGTCAGAATGAAACAGCTGATGCCTGTCATGGCAATCTTCACAGTAATGACAGGCACAGAAGAAAACTCCTGTAAAAGAAAATTGTCTGCTTCAAGCTTAACTTTAGCAGTGTGTATGTAGTTTTATATACACATTCTTATATGTATAAAATAAATATACGGCTAAGTATCCACATCAATTCCCACTAACACCTTAAAGCAATGAAGTATTCAAGTGAAAAAATCTGCTGTTTTGTCTATTGTCACTTTGAAGTGAAAGTTTTCTGTTGTTTTCTGGCCTATCAAAGATGAGTATAGACAAAGGTTGTAACTTTGGAGCCTTGCTTTAATTAATACAAAGAGATAACATAATACATTTAGTTAAGCTTCAGACAGGAAGTTGAAATCTACTTATTGTCACCTGCTTTGTGACTTTTAATCAGACAGTTCAATTGTTCTGTAAAATAAAGGCAGTAGTAACTGGCTTCCTGCTAGGGGTCAAATAAATGTTAAGCGTCTGTTAATTGAAAGTACTGTTCTGAATTCTAGATATTATTAGTAATTCACTAGATTAAGGGATAAAACTCTTCTGAGAGCTAAGCATTTTCTCTTGCAAAGGGAAGTGTTGATTTTCAAAGCTACCTTGAACTGTGTTCTGTGTTTCAGGATGCTTTAACCTAGTAATTTTGGGGGGTGAAGGGGAAGGGAAGTGAGTGGCAAGTAAAATGAAAAGCCAGGAAAAGTATAATATAAAAAGCAGGTTTGACCTTCCTTCATCTTGAACAGGGACTTTCATAAAGTGACATGTTGAGGGGAAAGAAAAGACACAAACCTACTGTGAATGTAAAGTGTAAAGTGGTACAGAGCCATCACAAAGACTTCAATAGTGCTTTATATGTATTTCACATCTGTGTTGCTAGTTATTCTAAAAACCTTTAGAAATCAATGGTGTACACACAAATGGGAGTGAGGAATGCTCACGCTTGTCCTGTCATTGCTGCTCACTAGCTGGAGGCATTAACATATGTACTCTTGCTAAAACATAGTACGTGTTTCTGGAGTTTATTTCCTTTCCTGAAAGAGTGTCTTGCAGCTTGATTTTCATTGCAACTCAACATGCTCAGTTAGCCCACTTTGTGTTTCAAAAGCATTCTGGGATCTTATTCTGGGTGAGATGACTGATGGCTTAACCTGCTGGTGGGTTGCAGTTAGTGTGTATTTCCTGAGAATGTCTAGCAATCTCTGATGGCTTTCTACACTTTGATTTCGAAACATATTGGGAGCAATCAGTTTCTTTTTTCCTTTTTCCTTTCTTCACCCCCCCCCCCCCCCCTTCAGTCACCAGAACATGGATCACAGGATCATGGAACTTTTAGAATCCAAGGAAATCACTAGAGACTGTCTAATCAACACCCCTACTGAAGGCAGGGTTGCCTACAGCAGGTTTTGAGCCACTCTGAGCCACTTATCAGATGTTCCTGTCCTGCAGTCATCTTCATGGCCCTGTGCTGAAACTACTCGTTTGTCTGTTTCTCTCATACTGCTTTCAGGGCTCTTCCTAGTGCATCCTGGAAGACTGCTGGCCTTTGTTTCAAGGGTACAGTGCTGATTCATGTTCAATTTGTTGTCCATCAGAATCTGATCTTTCTCTGCAGAGCTGGTTTCCCTTCCAGTTGCCCCCCAGCCTGTGCTGGTGTTTGGGGTTATTTGCCCAAAGATAAAGATTTTATAATTTCTCTTTTCTGAACTTCGTGAGGTTCCTGTTGGCTCATTTCTGCGGGCTGTTGAGGTCCCTTGGAGTGGCAGCACACCCATCTGGTCTGTCAGCCACTTCTCATCAGTTATCTGCCCACCTGCTGTCGGTGTGCTCTGTCCTATCTTCCAGTTCATTAATGAAGAGAGATACAACATCAGTGACTGGCATCCAGCGAGGCCTTGTGTTGCTGATCACAATGACCAATTTGAGCCCGGCAGTTTAGCCAGTTTTCAGTCTGCTTTGTCCACTTAATTTTGAAGGCATATCTATAAGAAAGATGCAGGAGACTGTCAAAAGCCTTGCTAATGTCAAGATAAACCATATCCACTGCTCTCTCCTTGTCCCCTGAGTGTCTCCTTTCTAGTGGAAGGCTTGTTAGGCTATGCAGGCATGATTCTTGCTTTGTAAGTCCATGCTGACTTATCACCTCCCTGACCTTCTTGAGCTTGGAAATGTCTTCCAGGATTATTTGCTCCATCACTTTTCCAGAGTTTGAGGTGAGGTCAGTTGGCCTTCTGGAAGATGCAACACTCCCTATCTGCTATCCTGAACCATTCTTCTTCAGGACCATACTCCATATCACCTCTCTGAGCAGGTCCCTGAACAGGGAAAAGCCAGCTTTTTTGGAGCTCAGGATCCTGCTCTTTCCTCTGTTCCCTCCTCTTTCCTCTGTTCCCTCCTCTCTGGATCCTGAACTACATACCTCGTAGCTGATGCAGCCAGCACTGTCCCCAGCCTTCATACCCCCTGTACTGTGTCTGGCTGCGATAGAGTTAATTTTCTTTATAGCAGCCTGTATGGGACTGTATTTTGGATTCGTTACCAAATGCTGATGACACAGCAATATTTTTGCTATTGCTAAACAGTGCTAGCACAGCATCAAGGCCTTCTCTGTTTCTCTGTTCTCTCCCCTAAGGAGTAGCTTGTAGCTGGGAAAGGAAACAGCTGGGACAGCTGAACTCAACTGACCAAAGGGATATTCCATACCGTATGTCGTTGTTCTCAGCAATAAAACTGGGGAGGAGTTTCCCAGGGGTGGTTGTTGCTTGGGGACCACCTGAGTATCAGTTGGCTGGTGGTAAGCCATTGCTTTTGTGTATTTTTTTCTTTTTTTTTTTCTCTCCCTCTTTTCCCACCCTTTATTAAGGTGTCTGTATCTCAAACTACACGTTTTAAATGTTTCTTTTTTAATTATCGCTTTTGACCTCCTAACTCTCCCTCATCCCTCCAGGGGGAGTGTGAGTAGCTGCTTGGGGCTGAGCTGCCAATGGGAGTTAAATCACAACACCCCTGACCAGTTCTTCTTTTGTTGTAAGTCAAAGTCCAGCAGAGCATCTGCCCTTGTTGGCTGCTTGATCACTGGTGTCAGAAAGTCATTGTTAACACACTCCTGAAACATCCTCAGTTGCTTCTGCTCTGCTGTGTTATCCTTCTAGCAGGTACTGGGGTGGTCAAAGTCTGCATGAGGACCAGGGTCTGTGCACCTGAGCCTTCTTCAGTTGCCTGAAGACAGCCACAAAAAGCCAGTATTTCTTCCTGATCTGGCTGGTTGGTAGCAGGCATTCGCTATAGCATTACCTTCTTTGATCCCCTCAGTGATTCTGATCCAGAGAAGCTCTTCATCACCCATCTCCAGGCAGAGCTCCACACATGCCTGCAGTGCTCTCACATCAAGGGCAACTCTTCCTCCTCACCATCATGTCCTGCATCCACCCACTGCAGCAGATGTTGTGTGAGCTGTCCCACCATGTTTCCATGGTCCCAATGAGATCATAGCCCTGCATGCAGTCCCAAGTTCTGTTCTGCATGCTGTGTTTGTGCACAGGCATTCCAGAGAGGTGCTCAGTCAGGCTGTCTTCCTGTTGATATCATGGCTGATATTATGAAGTGCTATCACAGCACAAAAGGTGCCAGTTATTGAAGCTCTGCAAATGCATCCTTCAGTGTGTTTCTGCTTTAACGGAGATGAGAAAAGAAGTAGTGGGAGACTACTAATGGTTGCTGTGCTCTGCTCCTGAGATATTTGTCTATTTACTCCCTGTTCCTAACAATAGAAAGCAATTTGCTCCCCAGGGAGTCAGAAATGGGTAGTGCAGAATTGAGAAATGTGGTAAAGGTTGAGAGGGGAAAGTGTTCTCTGGCTTCTGGGGGGGACTGTCAAGTGGAAGAATGTGAACGATAGGGTGTTTGGAGGAAATGTGATACTTCAGGACAAATGATTGAAAATAGGTCAAGACTAGCAGATTTGAAAAGAAAGGTGAATGTACTCAGGGTTAGTAGAGAGCAGAATAAACAGAAATAATGATAGGGCTGGGAAATGCTAATAATATGTAATCCCACAAGTGACAAGAAAAGAGAGAATGGCCAGAAGAAACCGGTACTTTTTAAAAGTACCTATGGCTTATAAATCATGTAAAAATAAAATTCTTTGTTCTAAGTAATCCTCAACTTTACTTTCTTTTTCCTAATAGATATATATATATATTGATGTGATCTGAAATGAATCCAGAGTCATTATGCTTTCAAGCACTTGCTTCCCTGTGCTTTGCTTCAATGGCTTTCTTTCCTGCATCCCTTGGGTGTGATAATGGCATTCTGTGAATCATAACAGCAGTGCAGAGCTTAATTAATGTTTGCAAAACACTTAGATCCTCAGATGAAGTGTGCTATGTGCATCCGGTGCAACATATTATTGCCAATAAGCACAGGTTATTTTTAGTTCCAGCAACAGCTCATTCTTGGTGCTTCTCCTATCACAAAAACTTGCCACATGAGAATGGCCATGATGGGTTATGCCAAGGTCCAGCCATCTCAGCATCTGGGTTCCAGGAACAGCAGCTGTGTAAAGAAGAGAACTGTGAAGAAGACAGATGCTTTGTCTGGCAGACCCTTCTGGCTTCTAGCAGCAAGCATTTTAGAGATTTTGTGATTGGATTTTACATCCAGAACCTGCCTCTGAAGGGAATTCTTCTCCATGCCTTTTCAAGCAGTGCTCGGTGAGCTGGGGGATTAACCTTGCACAGGGTTTTGTCCTCTGTCTGAGAGAGAACCTAGAGGAAGAAAACGATATTTTTAGTCTGCTTAGTTGGAAGTAAATCTCCATCTACCATGATGACAAATGTATTTCAGTCAGTAGAGGAAAAATATGTGCTATTTGGTACTTTGACATAACTGCTTATGGAAGAGCTCAGCATATGTCCTTTCAGCCCTCAGAATGGTATGATTTATAGCTTTAAATTTATCTGAATCTTTAAAACCAGAGGTTCATATCCAAGGAGACATCAGTTCTTCACCCTTGTGAGCTGGAGAACTGGAGTTAGATGCATCAATTCATACTAATAAGATGCTAAAATCCTAGCTTCTACATAAATTAAGCTGAAGATCATCAACTCTGTAAGGAATTGCTTTGCCTTGCCATTAGCTCACTTCCCCTCCCAGCTAGAAGACAGTGTTTTACATATCAAGTAGAAGCAGTTTTTGGCCTCAAAAATATTTGGAAATGTGATACATATATATGTATATGAACTGGAACAATTTTACCGATTTACCGATTTGACCAAATAGACCAATTCCTGATTTAAAACCTTGTTAAGGGAATTCTATTCCATTCTGTATGGGGAAATGGATGTCTGCTTTGTGGAGTTGTGGAAATATTTGGAGATGTGTATAATGAAAAGGCCAATAAAAATGTAAATGATCTCAGCTCTATTTATCATGTATTCCACCTAGTTCCCTGGTAATGCTGCTGATCTTGATAGCAAGCAGCACAGCCTACTAAATATTTTGTAGCGTGATTTAAAAAACACATTAATAAACCCATAATATTTGCATTTAATCACGAAGGGTATCTTTTCCATTTCAAATTAGTCAAGAAGATAGTGCATGTTCACCAGAATCTCTTTATCTTGGTGCTGGATTTTACTCTAGGTGGCAGAATTGTTCTATCTACAGCACATGAGGAGCAGATTAAGGAGCAAAAAATGGTTAATGATGTATTCCTCCCCAGTGTGAATAATTCTTGTTTCCTAAATCAGAAGCCTTATTTTTCCAATAGTGTCAAATTTATCAGTAAGCAGGTAGAATTCATAAGCTGTGTTTTGTAAGAGGGGAAAAAAAAAAGAAGCCTTTCTTCATAAAACTTGCCTGACTCAATTAGAAGCTGCAGAATGGTTTGTAAAGTGTAATTGCTGTAAAATGCTGATACTTGGAGCAACTTTTTGGGAATGTGCAACCTATGTTTAGTTTCCTAGGAGGGGTTGAGGTTGGGGGAAGAGTTAATCTTTCCAACAGTGTTATGTCAAATTCTTTGCACACAGAGGAATTAAGTTCTAACACAAAATGCATCTTAAAACGGGGAGCTGGGGCACTTCAGTCTTGCTTGTAAGGAAACATTTCTTTTAGGCTAAAATGCGTATGCTGAGCAAGTGTGGGTTCTGTCTCCCAGGTGCATTGTAAGGGCCTAGAAAGGATTGTGCTCATCTGATGGTTAGATGGCTACCCTAGATTAGCACTTCAATAAAAGCTCCGCCCTCAGTCCTCTAATTCAGTAAATTTGGTTTGGAGCATTGGGTTTAATTTCTTTATTACCCAGTGTAGTATTTTAAGCATAATCTCTTGTGTCCTCCTGACAGTGTTTCTGAACTTTAGATTATGAAAAAGTAAGAACCAAAACCTAGATGATAAATGCTTTCAGGAGGGAGAATTAAATTAGTCTTTTAGGGAGATCATACATTTGAAGTCCAGAAATCTTTCTGCAGCTGTGGAGGAGAGTAGAGAATTCCAAAGATGTAATGTTTTTCCTCTTTCTCCACTTTAATAATGCCAGTGTTTCTGTTTAGTATGTGTTTTCATTGCCTATGTTGTTACACTCCCTGGCCACCCTTGGCCAGTATGTTATTACTATTCCTAAATGAAAACTACTTAGGAAAAGCCCTCTTGCTGTGCTTACTATTTGCTCTTAATTTTGTGGCTGTGTTGCTGTTGTGCAGGTTTTGAGCCATAAGTAACTACTGGAACAAGAGGAAAAGAAATAATAAGCTTTCTTTCAGATGCTTGCCTTTGGTTCGTGGACTATTTAGGCTCTTTCCTCCCCCTCCCTCTCTCTAATACTGGCTTACTGCAGTAGAATTGAAAGCACCCTTTACTCATACTGAGTATAGCTTTCCTCCCAGAAGGATTCTTTGAAGTAAAGTGGAGCTTCTTTGTAAATGCAGGGAGTACAAATTACGTACATGAGTATGAATATAGTCCTTGCCTGAACACACTAGAAGCAAGAATAGAAGGTGAAAGACTCCCATGGCAATTTGTCCATGGAGACTTTTGAAGTGCATTTTTCACTTGATTTCACTTAACTTCAGTCAGAAGTTTGTAAGTGTATGTGGGAGTACATGGGGGTATGTCACACTAACTGATACAGGGTGTGGGAATGTTTATTTCTGTAAGATGTTGTCAGATGTGATAAAAAGAAGGGGGAAGCGATAATGAAAATACAGACACCGACCTGGCAGACAAACATACTGGGACAAAGGCAAGAAACAAAAACTAACGGATTATCAGGAAATAACTGGGACTGCAGCTGATACGGTGGCTAAGCTGAGGGTCCAGGATGTTGCAGTGGGTCACTGATACTGCACAAGCTGATGGAGGAATGTGCAAGGCAAGGGGATCAGGGAGGAGCAAAGTAGTAGACAGAAAAGCTCATGGAAGAAGCTCATTACTTGTAAACCAGAGCTGGTCAGTATGCTTGTCTGACTGAGCCCTGCACCTGATCTCCACAGTCTGAGCTTCCAATCAAATCCTTTCTTAACGACCTCTCTGTAATCTCACTGTGTGCGAGTGCTGCAAGGACTAGGTGCTGATCTGAGTGGATTTGGTGCCAGCAGCTGGAGTCATGCCAGGGCTGTGAGCACCCCTGGCCTGGGGAGGCAGCTACTGGAGCCAGTGGGGTCTCTGTGCCAACCTCTGAGCATGTGAAGCTTCAGCCCCAGCCCCCGAGTGAAAATGGTGTGGGGTGAGTGAGGGGCTGGGGGCCACAGCCTGTGTGCCTGACACTGGTGTATGTGGTAGCAAGCATGTCTCCCTGGACCTGGTGTGTGTGTGTGTGTGTGTGTATTCACTAGCAAGCAGGACCAGCTAGCAACAAGGGACCTGAGGGCCCAGGACCTGGGCAGGGGTGTGGAAGGGACAGAGGAGCTATGCCAGCGCTCAGGGGCTTCGCAAGTGTCCCTGTGAACCTAGAGGGTGCTCTGTGTGTGTTTGCATGCCTTCACAGCTGAATAGGAGGGGACCTGGCTGGCTGGGCTTGTGTTTTACATGTGTCAGTAAGTGGGCACTGTAAAGGCAGTGCCTTGCCTGTGGCAGTTTGTATGACTGGTCATGTTTCTGCCCTCTGTGCGTGTATGTTTGTGCATGTGTGTGAATTTGGGGTCTCACGTGTGCAGTTTGGACCAGGTTGTACCTGGCAGTGATAAAGGAGCAGCCATGTCTCTCAGCCTGGGCAGAGACCCTGTCATCAGGCTGGGCTCCATTGGGAGGGTCGAGGTGGGAGCTGCTGGAGGTGGTTGGTGCTCCCAACATCCCTTAACAAAGCTCTTTTGTTCTAGAAAAAATGACCTACTAGGAAAACCTTGCTTTGATGATTGGTTGTAATGTGAAATGTAAAAGGAAGTTTGAACAAATAACTAAAATTTTGAATGGAAAAGCTTCAGGTAAATATAAATATTTGAATTTGTGAAGAAACTGTTGGTCAGCCTGGCTCACAAACTTTCAAGCATTTTTAAACAGGACTTCAAGAATACTTTGCCTATTTTTGAGCTTCAGCTTTATTTATGTATAAATACCCAAAGCCTGTAAGTTCAGCATTGCTATAGACTATAAAAGCAGGATTTTATTAACTAAAAGTGGTATGAATTTGTACTCCTACCTCTTCTGAAAACAATAAATCAACCTGATTACCAAAAAAAAGCTTAAAGGCTGCCTTCAATTGCTCAGTTTGTTTGTAAGAAATCTGTTCTGCTTTCTTTACAAAACTGTAATCGGTGATATATATTTGTGGGAATATTTTGGCTCTCATGGGATTTTGGCACTCTGCATGCTAACTAGTGCTACGGCAATGTGACCATTTATCATTAGGCAGTCTTGAAGGTCTTCAGCATTAATGCTGCTATGCACTGCTTGATATGACAAGTCCAGTGTTTCTATAGATTACTCATAGCCTGTTGTCAATGAGAAAGGTCATACAGAACTGAATTCTGCTTAACGTAATCATATTTCTTAATTTGTAGCTTCTTAAATTTAAACAAAATGCTTTCTCCTTGCTATAGGAGAATTGAACTAATCCTTTATCTCATAACTGCAATTCGTGTGCTGTTCTATTTTGGGAGAATAAGTTTATATTATCACTTGCCTGTAAAACTATTCAAAGGTCACCTTTTGCAACATCATTTTTCTTCTATCTTGCTCCAGTCATCATGAGGAGATTCTGTTCTCTGTGAAGTGGGAAGCTCTGCGATAATATTGTTTAATGTGTTTTCCAGAGGGCTTTGCTATCAAGGAACGTAAAGTGATGTTCAGGAGCTGAGGGTTACTACCTTTGTAGCTGTTCTCTGTACCAGAAGAATGTCACACTTTCACATCTTTTTAATGTTAATGAAGCTGTCTTACAAAAGGTTTTTGACTTTGTGTTTTATCCCAGAAAAAGCATAAATGAAACCTCTACACTCACCACTGTACCAAGTATTGCACACCATTTTATTATATGAAATGTAACCAGTATCAATATCTGGTCCACCCTTACTAACATGGCATTAAGAAAAACTGTCTTGCTTCTCTCAGGCACGTCAGTTTATGTGCTTTGACCTTGCTCTGTATCAATCTTCCACATGTTTTCTTTTAGCTATATTGTCTCATTGTTTTATTATTCAAACATGTTGATTGAAACTATTTCTTTGCCTCTCAAAACCAATGCACTGTGCTTGTGTCTGGTGAGCTGCCTTGCTGCTGTAGAGCCCATCAAGGGAAAGCCTGGTGCTAATGCCAGCTGCTTCATTGGGGCTGCTGTAGTTTCACTAGAAAACCTGTGGACAACTTCATAGAATCATAAAATGCTTTGTGTTGGGAGGGACCTTAAATATCATCTAGTTTCAACCTCCCTGCCATGGGCAGGGACAGCTCACGCTAGGTCATGTTTATTGCTCAAGGCTCTGTCCAGCCTGGCCTGGAACACTGCCAGGGATGGAGCATTTCCACTTCTTTGGGCAACTTGTTCCAGTGCCTCACCACCCTCACAGAAAAGAACTTCTTCCTTATATCTAAACTGAACTTCCTCCATTGAAGTCTGAGCCATTACTCCTTGTCCTATCACTGTAGCCCCTGATGAAGAGTCCCTCCCCAGCATCCTTACAGGCACCTTTTACATACTAGAAGGCTGCTATGAGGTCTCCACGCAGCCTTCTCCTCGCCGGGCTCAACAGCCCCAACTTTCTCAGCCTATATTCATACGAGAAGTGCTCCAGTCCCCTCATCATCCGTGTGGTCCTCCTCTGGACTTGTTCCAACAGTTTCATGTCCTTTTTATGTTGAGGACACTAAAACTGTACACAGTACTGCAAGTGAGG
This sequence comes from Psilopsiagon aymara, assembly GCA_024733675.1. Classification (NCBI taxonomy): domain Eukaryota; kingdom Metazoa; phylum Chordata; class Aves; order Psittaciformes; family Psittacidae; genus Psilopsiagon; species Psilopsiagon aymara. The sequence goes on along the minus strand of JANRGW010036444.1, from coordinate 42,807 downwards.
TCTTATGAGAGCAGAGTAGAGGAGTGGCTGTCTAGCCAATTCTTTATCCACCGAGTGGTCCATCTATCAAATTGGTGTCTCTTCAGATTAGAGAGAAGGATGTTGTGTGGGACAGTGTTGAATGCTTTGCACAAGTCCAGGTAGATGACATCAACTGTTCTGCCCCTGTCCATCAGTTCTGTAGCCCAGATGTAGAAGGCCACCAAATTGGTCAGTCAGGATTTCCCATTAGTGAAGCCATATTGGCTGTCAGACCAAATTCCCTGGGCCATCCATTTTCTCCTTCTTGAAAATGAGGTTGTATTTCCCTTTTTTCAGTTAGTGGGAACTTCATCTGACTGCCATGATTTTTCAAATATGATGGACAGTGGCTTAGCAACTTCATTTGCAGCTCCTTCAGGACCCACAGATGGATTTCATCAGGTCCCATGGACTCGTATATGTTCAGGTTCCTAAGATGGTCTTGAACCTGATTCTCCCCTACAGTAGGCCCATGGACTTCATTCTGGCAGTCCCTGTGTCTGCCTTCCAAGACTTGGGTGGTGTGGTCAGAGCATTTGCCGGTGAAGACTGAGGCAAAGAAGCCATTGAGAACCTCAGCCTTCTCCAAATCCAGGGTGGCCAGTTCTCCTGATAGCTTCTGGAGAGGGCCCACATTATCTCTACTCTGCCTTTTGTTTGTGACATACCTATTGAAGCTTTTCCTGTTACCTTTGACATTCCTGGCCAGACTTGGATCAATCTGGGCTTATCTTTCCTGATCTGATCCCTAGCTTCCTGGACAATGTCCCTTTAGTCTTCTGAGGCCACCTGTCCTCACCTCCAGCTCTATAAGCTTCCTTTTCTCTTCTGAGTTTTCTCAGAAGCTCCTTATCCATTCATGGAGGCCTCCTGGCCTTCCTGACCCATTTCCTTTGTGTCAGGACACAACACTCCTGAACTTGGAGCAGGTGATATTTGAATATCAACCAACATTCTTGGCAACCCCCTGCCCTCTAGAGATTTATCCCATGGAACCTTACTGACCAGATTCCTGAAGAGGCCAAGTCTGCTCTCTTGAAGTCCAGTAAAAAAGCATTTGCTCAAATAGTTTACCTTTTAACCAAAAGAGAGAAGTCAGTTTTCAGAGGTTTTTTATTCTCAGTTTGAGCCTTTTTCCCATTAAAAACATTTTAGCAGAAGCACAGGCCATTTTAGGGAATGGTTGTGACCTGCAGAGGAGAAGTGTGAGAAATCTGTGATTGCATAAGAATACTTGAGGACGTGCATTATAACGATTTGCAGTTCTGATGAGTTTAGATCTACAAAGAGCCTTTGAAAAAAGTTCTATTACCAGCTGACAGGTGGAAAAAATAATTTAAAGTTGAGCAATTCCCAAAATGTTACGCAGTCTGTGCTGCATCTCGATTCCAGTTATTAAAAGGGAGTCTTACAATACAGAAAATGCTGAAGATGAAGTAAATGCTGAACCTCCATGTATTAATGGTGGGTTACTAAAGATAAAGATAAATATTTTTTAACTGAGGTGTTTTGATGGAGTTTGCGTGCTGGAATATTGCTTAGTTATTAATTACAACTTTTCATCATTGTTGGATTACCTAAAATGTGTCTCTAGCTAAAGTTACCTTTTAGCTTTGCCTTCAAAATGTGACATTTATGTGATATCAACTCTCCTTATGTTTCAAAGGAGGAGAGGGTCTGGGCTTGCTCCTGAAGCCACCAGCAATTTGGCAAGTTTTTTTTCATTTAAGGCACTCCTGAGAATCAGTTGTTCTGCTGGTGTTGCCTGTCCTTCTCCCAGGCAATGGAGATACTGCCTAAACCCTGAACGTCTGATTTGGCAGTGTATTTTTGGCCTGAAGTGTTTTTTGTCTATCTGCAGAAAAGAGAGTAGGTGGCTGTGTTTTGCATGTCACTTGCATTTTAAGGGACAGTTTTGAAGGGAAATGAGAATAGGATTTGTTCCATATTATAGGGACACAGTATCAATTTACAACTCTTTAAAGAAAGGTAAAGCTGAGAAAACCAGTTTTTGGGGAGGGGAATGAATAATGAACAGAGTTGTAGTGTGTAGCTGGTATATTCTTATCCTTTTAAAGAGGAGAAGTGCCAAGAGATTTGCTTTAAAAGTGCTAATTGTGATTCCTTGAATGATGTAAGAAATCATTTAACTCAGTCTAGACTCAGTAAGGTATCAGGATTTGGGGAAAGAAGTATCACCTTATAGCTAATCAAGTGCCAACCTTCCACTTCAAAAGCCATGCAGATGCATTATTCATATGTTTTTGAAGAACGATTAACTCTAGGGCATTGTTAATGAACAAAACCAGTAAAGTTGAGATGGGATAAGTGGCACACATTGGAAACTGAAGGGTCATGGAAAAAATAAGAGGAGGATTATTGTGCCATTTGGGGAGCTGAATTCCTTGAACAGATGGGATCCATTTACAAACTGGATTTTCAGGAGTTATGGAATTTTCTTTCTTTCTTTTTAAACAGGCAATTCAAGTGAAACTACTACCTGAAAACCAAACAGTTCTAAAATTTTACTACTCACAACAGATTTTTCCTCACTGAGGGAGGCATTTGCGCTTTCAGTTTTATTTAACAGAATTGTAGTGAGTGTTCAAAAGCCACTTCAAGGGAAAGCTACTTCTCTTGATTCACTTAAAAATGAACTTCTGGGGTAGAGGAATAATGGAGAGAAAACAGCAAGTTACATGGAAAAAAGACTATTCTGTCTTAAATTATGCTTAGCCACTTAATCAGAGCAGACTTTCTGGCTGCAGGGAATAATTTGTGGGGTTTTCCTCTAAACAGCATAAAAATGGGATGTTTAAAGTTTGCTCAATATGCTTAAACTCTCCATCACATGTTGAAATAGGTTTTTAAGCTTCTCTTGGTGTAGCTCGATAGCAGTTTGCAGGTACTTCAGTAGTTTTTCAGTGTTTATAATGTCTACTGAGTAATATGAGCACCTGATGTTTTACGAGAAGCCCATGTTAGTTCTTAAATCAATGTGGAAGATTCCCCCAAACTTTTTAATACCTGATTACAGAACTAATTTTGATGCCCTTAGTCTGAACAGGTTTTTAAAATGCAATACTTACTCCTAGTTATTGGAATGAAGGATTTTAGTGGGCAAAGAAGTCTGTCTTTCCTCACATTTAAAGTGGCTGAACTTGTCTCAAGCTCTTCTGTTTCTGGTAATGAGTCTCTGCCTGTTTTTCTGTAGACTCAGATTTGCTATTTTGTTTTTTGTTTGCAGGCTTCAGGGTTTTTTTTATTTTACATTTCCTCCTCTCTATGATTGCTGGAATGGGAAAGGTAGTGGGGAGATTGAAATCAGCTTTGTGGAAGTCCTGCAAGCAGCCTATGTGGCACAGTTAACTGGTTTATATGGGTCTGTGTGTCTCAAATGAAACTCTTGAAGCAGCACACGTGGCTGGTCACATAGTGCAGGGATGTGTATGCAGCCTGGGTGATAACTTATACCCAAAGGAAGGTGAATGTCATTGGAGGGACTATACAGGTCATCTACACAGAAAAGACACCTGAGTTTCCTTATTTCAAGGAGTTAGAAAGGCCCAGAGGCTGTCCCTGCAACTACTCCTTGTTGTTTCGAAAGACTCCTTGGAATTCTGGAGACTATACTCCATTATTGTTCATTTAAAAAAAAAAAAAAAATCCTCACTCTGTAAAGCCAATTAAAACAAAAAAAAAAAAAAAAAAAACAAACCCAAACCTAAACCAAAAAAAAAAAAACCCCAAACCTTAAAAATATGATTTTCTATTTTCAAAAAAAACCAATAATAATTTAATATATACCAACATGGACCTGACTATGAATGACCATTACTGGCAGGGTAGTACCATACTCATATTTGAAGCATCTGAATCCTTCATTTATCCTAGATTCCTTCACTTCTAAATTTAGCTGAGATTATTACCTGAGTTTTCTGGAGACCAGGGTGGTGGATGAACTCCAAATCTGCAATATGAGAACTATAGGCAGAGTCAGACTCAGGAACACTAATGTGTGCCTGATTTGTAGCTTTCAGAGATACCTTCTTCAAAGATACACTGCAATTATTAAGGGAAACCACATTTTCTGTATTTTTTTTAAATTTATGGAGGAAATCTATAGAAATATTATTTAACACATCAGAGAAAATGTATGAATTTACCACTAAAAGCACCTGGAAGAAAGTAGTTGTGGATACTCAAATGACTTCAGTATAATGCTGACTGGAGAGATACTCTAATCTGCAGAATTTGAAATATACCGTGATGATATGGCTTTCCTTACACTGGAAGAAATCTTTTTTTTTCCTCTTTATTTCTCTCCTATCACCCATAACTTGAAGTATAATCTTTATTAGCTGATTTGGTATTTTGAATGTAGCACTAGCATCAGCAAAAAGTTGAGAATTACTCATTTTTAGCTGTTGAGTTTTAGCCAGTTTCTTTGCCCAAATGCTGCATAGCAGTATCATGAATCAGGAACCCATCATCTCTAAACAGGAATCTCATGGGAGAGAGACATTAGTTCTCTCTCATATTTCAAAGTCATTGCTGCCTAGAACTGATTGAATTTTATACAGCATATTCATTATTCAACATCCATATCATTCTGGGTTTCATCAGAGTGTATAATTTTTGGCACTCGTTAGTAAACTCTATCATTTATAGAAGAATATTCAATTAATAACTCTTTCAGTGATTAATGTTTAAAATGATCTGTGAGCTACTTTTAAAAATAATATATCCGCATGTTCAGTGACTACAGTGTCCTGTTAGACTGCTTAGAACAACTCCTTCTGTTTGGTTATTGAATTTGGAAGAAAAAAAATATCAAGAAGGGATGTACAGCAGACCTTCTAGAAGTCCCTAATAATACAGATTTAATGCATATAGTAAGCTGCTAAACTAGAACCAAAGGGATCACTGTTAAAACAGAAGTCCTAGCTGTTTTCCTACTGAAAAAGTAGGAAGGTACAGCTTGTGGAAATTGCTGCAGCAGAATAGAGAGCAAATTATGACTGGTGGAATCACGGTGCATATATTTTGCTGCACAAAGCTCTGGGGAGGAAGAACCAAGTATGTATCTGCTAACATGTACTTCTAAGTGACCTAGCCGTAACTTTGAATTCATTAGGGAAAACAAACACACACACACACACACACACACACGCATGTACATACACTTCTCAAGGACTTGGGACATCTATCAGAGTGCAGAGAAAAAGAGGACTTGTTTAGTCTCACAGGATTGAGCTCTCCATTCCTCTTACATGTCTGACAACAAAAATTAGAAAGTCAGATGACTGATGAAAGAAGGAAGTGTATTTGGCAAGCTGACTCCCTTCCATCATGAAGGAAAAAGGAACAAGAGCACATTCAATTGCTCTGACAGGAGAATTAAATATCCAGCAGGAACAAGCAAGGGCAGAACCTGCTGCCTGACCAAAGGAGTATCTGCCAATGCACTGATTTCCAAGGAAACTGCAAGCAGGACGGAGAAAACAAGTTTCTAACTGTGTCCAGAGCTATCACCTTGAATTTCTAGATTCACACTTGGAAAAGGACTTGGAAACAATTCATCTGGTGTGGGCAGATAAGCTGTTTGCCCCTAGGAGAAAAGAATTATTAGGTAATATTGTTAGCACCATTTACTGGGATAAAGAAATCTTAAAAATACTTATGCCATTTTTAAGGAGGCTTTTGTTATATATTTAAACAGGTAGGAAAATATATCTCCTCTACCATTGCAACCATATGCACAGATTACCTCCCTAAAATAATGAACTGTACTAATATTTGTGCTCAATTATCTGCACATTATGGCTCAAATGCCCTGATATTTAAAATTATGTAAATTCCTCTGGCATTACCCAAGGTAACTCTCAGACACTACAAGGCTAGTTTCAGACATCAAGAAAATTGATGACATGCCTTGATGGAGAGAATGCTAAGTTTAATGAATGGGGGCTGAAGTAGGTTTCTCCATGATGTCTAATGTGGCTAATAGGAATCTTGCTGAAGTTAAGGAATGCTTGCATCAGAAGCACTTTTGAGCTCCACAGGAACTCTGGGGAGCACAGCAGAGGATGCTCTTGTGGTTCAAGGTTTAAAATGCATGATTGTTTTCTCAATTAGATTACTTTGTAGATAATTGCCATGATAAAGACTACTACAAAGTCCATGAGCATCAGTGTTGTCAGTCTACTGCTGATAATGAAAAGCTCTGCAAGTTTTTATCAGGTTACTAGCTACCTGAACCCAGTCAGATGTTCAGATTGGAAAGGAAGATGGCCAAGCTCTAGAGGATTTAAAATGTGCTTATCCTTCTTCCTATCAAAAGGAATGAGAACTATTTGTGAGGTTTCACTACGTTAGATTGTTTGTCTGCTTGTCACTTTGGCAAGAGAAGAAAACCATAGGTTTAGCTAATACAACTAGGCCCACAGGAATACCTAAAAAGAACACATATACATATACATATACATATACATATACATATACATATACATGTACATATACCTATACCTATACCTATACCTATGCAATATGCATATGCATATACATATATCTAAGAATTGTACAGCCATTCCCTGCCTGTAAATCTGATTACCTTCTCAACTCTTCCTTTTCCATTTGCATTTACAACATATTCTAATTCCTTGAAACACTGCACAGAAAGTAAGGAATTGTAGAGACTCAGAGCAGGGGAAGGGTGAATACAGTTACAGGAAAGAGGCAGAAAACAAGATGTGTGCGTATGACAAGTTTAACTGTATCATTACAGAGACTTTTACTGTATAAAATATTCTAGCTGAACAATTTATTTTTTTTATAACAATAAGATCTAGGCTAATAATAATTAGCCTTTTAAGACTACAATTATAGTAGCAATAAATTCTTGGCTTTATATGCATACATATAGAAAATGTGCTTCCTTTTTGCTCGTAATCAAGTTATTGAGTGCAACACCATAAAATAGGGTTTAATTTGGAGAGTCTTTCAGGAACATAAACTTAGACTTTAAATACAGTTTTGTAAGGAAGGCAGCTCACCCAAAAAAACCTTTCAAGTGTTATTCTTTTAACATGAAAAGTGGACAACCTATTACAGCTAGCAACTATTAACCTTCTGGGTAGTGTCTCTGTGACTCAGACCATTGGTTCCAAGCACTCTTCAGAAGCCTCCACAAATATTGTCCCCAGCTATTAGAAGGTACTATAAAATATGCATGCATAAATTGTGCCATATCATTGAATTTCATGTACATCAACCAAGGGGGTTCTCAAACTCCCCTTTTGTCAGATATGGGAGAAGTATGTTCATTCTTGCCACACAAAGAAGCAACAGCTGAAGAATGGTGGTTTGTTTGGCATTAAGTGCAGCAAGCAGAAGCCAATTTTCTATATCAGGGTGAATGAGGACATCATTGCATAGTGACGGGGAACTAGATGACCTGGAGACTTTTTTCACTTGGGTTTTTCTTCGTTTTGTAACTTCAAGCACCTCACTTCCTTGATTCTCTGTTCCTCTCCTACCTATTTATCTGTTTTGTTTACTGAAATGGTAGGTTTTTGAAGTGCATAACTGCCTCACACTATTTTCATTTAATGCTGGTAAAATATCAAGTTAATACGTTCCCAATCTTGACTGGGAAGTCTTGATGTTGAAATGGTACACATTGACAACATGATTTCTTTGACAAGGCAAGGATATTTGCAGTGAATAAGGAAGGCACCTTTCTTTTTCAGTAACGAAAAATACAGGCAAGTATCAGAAATACATAGGCAGCTATTGTTCCACATGTAATAGCTCTACAGGTAAACGTATCAACACAAATACATATAATGAATTTAAGTCACTATTCTGTGGTGATGCTGGTAGATTGTAGCTATTATATCTTTAGATGCAGAAATGCAGTTTCAGATCAAGTTCAGCACAGCTTTACCTGGTGCCACAGAGGAAGTGCTGGATTACCTCCTCTGATCATATCACTTTTAATGAGCGATTTTAATATCTATGCTAATAAAGCTTGCTGCATCCCCTGTATAAGCTTGATACAAGCCCCAGTGGCAGAGAAGGAACAGCAATCTAAATTAAACTGAATATGTCTTGACTGAAAATGAAGGAAATTATATTAACCAGTCACCTCTGGGTGCATGTCATATGGTACCCTGTGCTGAGTTTCCTGGTATAAGTGTCTGGTATAGTAATGTATGTCAAGCTTCGACAAAGCAGAGAAGGAATGCCTGTGTCACTGTGAGGAGACAGACTGGCACTCCACCTTAGCAGTTTACTAAAAACTTTCTTTTGCTCCTAGCAACTTGCTTTACTACAGACATTTTTTCTATGAAGTGTGTGTGACATGGGGGGAGACTTGTGTAGCAGGTGCACCCACCCCAGCAAAACCCTGAAAAAGACCTGATAAAGGATGATGAAAATTTCCTGGGAAGATCCTATCATGCCCACATGGTGGTAGTCAGCATAGAATCTGTCCTGAGTTCAGCAGTAGCAGTCATTTTTCCCCTTCTTGGTAGCTGGTGCAGCGCTGTGTTTTTGACTTGTAACCTGGGAACAGCGCTGATAACACCAATGTTTTTAGTTATGGTTTAGTGATGTTTGGTCTGGCCAAGGGCTTTCAGAGCCTCATGCTCTGCCAGGGAGGAGGGAAAGCAGGGAGGGAGCAGAGAGAGGACACCTGACCCAAACTGACCAAAGAGGTATTCCATACCATAGCACATCATGCCCAGGATGTAGAAACAGAGAGCAGAGACCCAGAAGGGTGGTGGGGGTGCATGGCTTGGTCGGGCTGAGTATACGTGGTGAGCTGTTGTATTCTCTTCCCTTGTACTTCTCTTGTCATTATTATTACTAGTAGTAGCAGTAGTGG
>JANRGW010036444.1:0-33796 GCA_024733675.1 Psilopsiagon aymara | reverse complement strand
GCCACAAGTGAAAAACACAGTGCTGCACCAGCTACCAAGAAGGGGAAAAATGACTGCTACTGCTGAACCCATGACACAAGTGTTCATGTTAATGACATGATTATTTAAATGATAGGATTTAGTAAAATTTTTCCTGAATCAAAAATCAAGAGAAGGCAGCAGGTGTCTGTGGTGTTCTGTTCTTCTGCAGTCATCAGAAATTCTATGTCTGTTATGGTCACAAGGATTAACCTTTTGCTAAAACACCAAAGTGTGGAAACATGTTGAGGGAGGGAGAAGAGTGTCCCCTGAGCTGGCCTGCCTCAGTTTCCAGCAGTTACATGTTTGTACAAGAGAGTGCTGTTGTTTTAGAGAACTGCATCCCTTCCTAAAGAGACAGAGCTGGATATATTCTGGGAATCTGAGCCTACCAGAGTGTATCGAGAAGACTTGAACTGTAAAGTCAATTGGACCACTGAAACCAGCAGGAAAGATTGTGCAAGCTAGGGCCTACTTATGCTGCTGAAACAGTGTTTTACTGTTCTTTGTACTTTCTGGAGTCTGTCTTGGACGTGCCTTGGGGCATCTAGACCCTGGCCAGGTATGTAGCTTCATGCAGTAGTCATTATCATAGACATAGTAGACATTACTGGAGGACAGCAGCAAACATTTCCCCTACCCTTGTCATTTGCCTGGGAAAATAGGTTTGTATTTCACTTGAAAATGAACTGGAATATCTTTCTGTGAACCTGCTACAGAAAGGACATTTGGAAATGGCAATTTACAGTAGAAAGTTTTGCTGCACTGGAAATGTCAAGACTTTGGTTTAAAGCAAAATGCTTTTGTCAATATAGATGGTGTAAAACAGGCTTGGATTCAAAGATGTTAGAGAGCCTAGGACCTGCAGGCTCCAAATGCTTTGCTGATAGTTTTGTAGTGTTGTCTTAGCATAAAAGTATTTATAGATGCTTCGGCACATGCATAAGATTTTACTGTATATGAGGTATGACTGGAAACCATTATTATTGTAGGAGAGAATTATTTATATTACATATTACTGAAGATGTAAATTAGTATTATGCAAGATGCAAGCATGCATATAATTTTCAATATGTGCACACATGCATACGCTTGTCAGTGTGATGATATTAATTATAGGCCAACTGTGCTTGTCTGATCTTGCAACCTTACAGTATTCTCATGTGTAGCACTTCATGTATTCTGATGATGTGAATTTCAGCAGTAATGTCTGTATTTCTTTTGAGAATGTCTCTGCACAGCTCCAAAAGAAAGTCTATAGATACTGAACTTACACTAGCTTATTGCAAAAGGTCACTGTTAATTTTCAGGGAATAGCTGAAATACAAAGCTCTAGACATACCTATCCTATTATGACTGTGCAGCTGCAAAAAACCACCCTAAAACCAAGGGGTATAATTTTGAACAGTAGGTAGACATTATTAATTCCTTTGAATGCAGCAAGTTTTGAATATAAGCTGCAGCACAATGGAGTTAGTGGCCTAATTTTCAGGACTGTTGAAGCTAAAGCTTCTTTTCTGTTGTTGAGCAATAACTTTCATGTTACAAAGATGCTTGCAGTTTCATGGCGAGAATCTTTGTGATGGGAAAATGGTTAACTGATGTCCATCTGCGATCAATATGAAGCTAACACAAAGTCTTTCCTTTAGCAGTTCTAATGGAGGTGATGAGCTGCTAGTTGAAGGGTTTATACTGGTATTATTTTTCGCTCCTACACTTGCTTATTATGTGTATGAGGTATAAAATGGACTCAAATATTTTCTTTGTTTTCTCCTCTTTGCCTTGAGCAGCTTGCAAGCTTCATTTTGGTGCATGACAGAGAGTCTCTGGCTCTGAAGAATCTTTATTCACAGAGAATCCAAGCAACGTCTCCTAAAGACTGTGTGTAAGTTGATATTGCTTGAACAACATCAGCTGAAGAGGTTTGATTTTTTTGTTCATGAAATGAATGCTGTAATTCTTGCCTATACTTTATTGAATCTGAGATGATCTCTGAAATGATTTTCACATATCATGACTGAATAACCACATTCACAGCTTGTGGAGAATGCAGAAGTAAATTCTTGTTGGGAACAGTAGTCAGATAAAAAAGCAACACCCAGATGAGCTGTGATTTTTAACACTACAGTCAAGCGCAATGAACATGCAAATAAAAAATATATATGGGTTGTAGCTGTTTATGAAAATACAGCTAGGAAGAAGCTGTGAGGAGTTAGGGTTAGAGATGATAGAATAGTTAGGGTTTGAAAGGACCTTAAGATTGTGTAGTTCCAACCCCCGTGCCATGGGCAGGGACACCTGCCCATGTTTAGGAATCTCTAGCTTACAGCCGAGAGGACAAAAGTATCTTGGGGACAGCAGGTGTTCCTCACTTCCAAAAAGGGCTTTTCTTCCAGTCAAATGCTTTATGAGAAAAATACCTGCCCTTAGAACAGTAGTACGTTGCATGCCTTAGCATGAAGAAGATCTAGGAAGGGTTAAGGCAGCTTCCTCTGGTAAAGTTGAGGGAAGCTGTTGTGTCTGATCAAGAAATGATCAAAGGGAAATGATTTCTAGAGATGTAAGCTTTCCTTTTCTTTGCTGCTAAGCCAAAGAATACCTACATTGTCTAGTTTTTCAGAAATATAAGTCTGGATGTGGTTTTAAAATGATTTTGCTGGTGTTCACTGATGTTATTGATCTTTCTGGATAGCCTTACATGCTGGACAGAGTAATGCTAGAAACAACCTTCAGCAAAGCTAGAAGAGACCATCTGAAATGATGGAAGGAGAAGTTCTACCTGGTGACTATATGCACTTCTTGGGAAAACTTTCCTTTTACTGAAGTCCTGTTCCGTCTACATGATTGCTGGTTGTAATAACTGAGTATCTTAGCATTTAATCAGCTTTCCTCATAAAATCTGTGAAGTACAAAATAATGTTTTATCCATTTATAGATTTAGTGTGTAGGGATGGCTATCAAAAAAAGTTTCTTAATATTTTCAGGCAGCACTCTTTAAGATTCTTGCTCAAGACAATAGCTATTTGATTCTCTAATGAGGCAGAGATCTCCCAAGTTTTATCAATTTCATCATGTTCTTGACATACATGAATGGAAGTGTTGGAATGAATATATTTCTGGGTTCTAACCCAAAAAGCTTTCATCAAGCCACAAAACAGGAGTGCCTTTGAGGATGGTTTTCTGTGAATGCAAAAATGGTAGTTTTCAGAGTTTTTCAAACTGAGTGATACTGGTATTGTAGTGTATCTGGCAAACACTTAGGAAATACTTCCTTCAATGTTAAGACTGCAGCTACGAGCTAGCGCTTGGGAAATTAGCTCTATAGCTTTGTACTTGAACTGCAATCTTATTTTGCCATCTAATTTATTCTATATGTTAGTCCATGTTTCTGTCTTGAAGGTGGCTTTAGTATTTCTCCTACTGGATATTCTGAAGGTTGGCACATGTGTACTGCCTTCAGGATTTCAGTTGAAGAGCAAAATGGAATTGCAAAGGTTACTGGTTTTACCATTTGCTGGCAATTTGGAAAGTGCTTGTATTCCTAAGGGTTAATACAAAACTAAATTTAGCTTAGCACAGTTGTCAGCCAATTTAAGGTGAAGATTTCAGAGATTAGTTCTGACAATCCTGTGGAACACACCATATGTCATCTTTTGAAAACTGAAGACAGTATTCCTTCTGGTCTTTGTTATGGACTTAATGAGGTTAGAGAAATGTCCTCTGTCTTTTACAAGACACAAGGGTAGAAGACCTTGATTTAAAAGATACTGATCAACAATGTATCTGTAGTGAGAAAACAAATTGAATTATGCTGCTGGTTTTGTTCCTACGGTATCTCTCAATAGCAGTTTCAACACAAAATGATTTAATTGTAATTTTTCATAAAAGCCACAATTTTTTACAAGCCAGAATGGAATCCAATAGGGATGACTGCTCATTTTGAATTTGTTCACTGTGTTTTAGGATATCTAAGCCTGATGAGATAGGCTAATATATATAAACACAGGCGCAGGAGCTCTCAGCTGCAGAGCTGTTTCTGCGTGGGGGTCACTGAAGAAATGAACCACAGTCTTCCTCTGACTGAAAGAACTCTCATGCCCTAATGCCAGCATCATCCAGGCCAATTACAGGATGATAATATTTTCATTGTTTCACTGTTCCAAATATAATGAATGATGCTGCTGTGACAGAGAAATAGTCTTTAATATCAGAAAAGAGACTGGAAATAAATTGTATATCCAGCTGCCTTGCTGGCTGTATTTTTTGCTGTCTGGGTCTCTTAAATGACAACTTGAAGGCTATCTAGTTATGCTATCTGCTCTGATCATTTTGGGTATATTTATCTTTTTCATTCAACAAGTAGCCAAAAGCGCTTCTAAGTAAAGTTTTCAGTGTTAGAAGATCCTAAAAACTGAATCTTTAGGTTTTCACTATTGTTCTTATGTAGTTATCTTTCTGTATACCAAATTGGAGTCTTATGTTCATATTTTATGTGTATTTTTTTAGCAAGTTAGTTGAGAAATACTTGCAGAGATTTTTCTTCTGTTTTTAATAGAAATTGTCTCTTTTTTAAACAAAAACCATCCACATTTTCTGTCGTCTGTTTGATCTGTCCTTTTTTAGTCAACTTAAATTTTTAAATGTAAGGTTTAGGGATGATGCTTAATGGTCCTTTTTAGTTTAAAAGTAAACCAGGAAAATAAAGGAAAGCTTATCACATTTATATTTTTTTTTTTCTCTCTCACTGTTAAAGATATTTCAAGCAACTGAAATAAGAAATATGTCATAAATGAAACCAAGGTGATGTTAGAAATAAAGTATTTTTTTGAGACTGTCTATGATTTAGATCAAGTGATTGGAAGTTTTTCTGACTTAGCTGTTGATTTGCTGGGTGATGGTGTTTAACTTCTCTGTGTGTTTCTGCAGTTGTTCTTATCTCGTAAGATTTCCATATGCTTTGCATTCATATATTTTTATTAACTGATACGTGGAGGGAGGGGAAAAGTAACTAAGAAAAGCACTGACTCCTTACTTATCCAAACACTGTAAAACTGTAAGAAAATTTCCTTTCTGGAGAGAGTAATAACCTGCAGAACACAACACCGATAAATCCAAACGGATTGAAGTCTGTGTATATTTAAGATGAATGATCAAAAGAGCCAAGTGGCACAAAGCACAAAAGGGAAGAGAAACAACAGTAATAATGAAGGCAATTAGTTTACTTTCTCTGAGAGAACAAGACGCTTGCTGCCAACTGAATATCAAATTGCTTGGCAGCTGGGGACGGTGCGTGAGGGGGCAGGAACAGAGCGGTGAATTGGCAGCAGTTACCCTTTTCTCTGCTTCCCAAAGGTTCTGGGGCTGGAGCAGATGGGAGAAGGACATCCCTTTCTGGACAGGCAGGGCTAACCTGCTGGTTAGGTGAAACTTGCTGCAGATAGCTCTTCTCAAGAGGTTCTCCTGGAATTGCCTCCAGCTCAGCCCCCATGGGTGAATCAGCGGTTTTTCTAAAAGCCAGATTATCAAGATGCCTCTAAGTCTGATGAAATGAGGTTTTGAAAATGTGAATGAAATCATGAGTGTTTGGTGAATAGAGGTGGATGTCTTCCAGAACATGAGATTTGGGAGTCTGTTTTCTACATTGAAGAGGTAGCCCAGGGAATAGCTAAGCCTGCCTGCAATGTGAAATAAAAAATTGGACAGCAGTGATGTACCTGCTGAGCTGAGGAAAGATAGAAAAGTAGACATGACTCCCTGTAGCTGTTGGCCTGCAGGAATGGTTTACTAGTAGCTGAATACCAATGGAATTTAAATTCTATGATGAAACTGAACATTTTTATAGGAAATACATTTGTGTTTTAGTTTAGTTGTATTTTTAAACTATCATCTCATAATCCATGACCTAGTCTGCGATGGAAGCTTTTTTCATGGAAGAAAGCTACTATGAACAGCTTTGGGTTTTGCTGATAATGCTGCAGTTGCTAAAGCTTGACTGCAAGGTATGTTTAAGAAAAAAAAAAAGAATTTGCCATATCTTTGTGGTGAAACCAAGCATAGATTACAAAGTTCAGAACCTTCCTAGCCTTGTTTTAGGAGTTTTAAGGAAATGAAGTACATATCACCTACTCCTGCTTAACAGAAACCTTTTCCTTATGTGGAATTATCCAAAGCAAAAGTACTTCTTTGTACATTTTGTAGAGAAAAAAAGCAGGAACAGTGAGAGGAGCCTTTTCTTTCACAGCATGCATGTGATTTACCGGCATCGCATGCTTTCCCTGGAGGAAGGTAGGTCAGCTGAAGCATGTGGTGGGGATGTAAGTTTTCATTTATTTATTTATTTATTTTGTTTTCCTTGTTTCCTTTCTGTTACCTGAAGATATGATGTGTACACGTGTCAAGATAGCTTTCATTAAGCCTGCTTTAGAATTAGCACTATTAAAAGCAAACTATTGGATTCAAAATTTCTGTGTTGCTAGGATGAGTTCTCTGTTGTGGCAAAAAATTAAAAATTATTTTCACATAAAAAACAAATGCATGAAAATACTTTTTACTGTGAGAGACGCAGTTCCATGGTATTATATTTTGAAAAGCTGCCAAAAAAATGCTATTTGAATAACTAGCAATGCTCTGAAATGTCTAGTGCTGTGCCTGCAAATTGCTCCTTGGCATGAAATGTGTTTTGCAGCTGTTATAAAGGTACATCAAAGCCTGGGCTGAGGGAAAATTCAAACTGGCAGGCAAAGAAAAATGTCCTGGGTGCAAATAGTCGATCTGCCCAGAGTTAGATGAAGCCAAATATTGTTTGCTCTGCATTGTCTGACAGAAGCATTGAGCAAAAAGTACACACAGGCCAAATTTGCTGCTTGCATAAACAAGCTGAATGTCACTGAAGTCAGCTGTTTGCAGTGAATTTGCCTTCCAGGTTTTAAATGATTCTTATATCCTTTAACGTCAGAACATAAACCAACATTCAATGCAGGGTATAAATCAACCAATTATACAAGTTTCCTGTTTCTAGCAGTAATTGTGGAGGGAAAACTCATTGTTCTACCAAGGAGCCTCCTGCTTTGGTTTGTAGGAAGATCTAGCACAGGGAAGCTTTGTGGAGCAGCTTGGGGGGTCCTTGCCCAAATGTGAGAAGATATCATTGCCAAGGTGCACAAGAGGCTCACACTTGAGAACACAAACAAGCTATGAGGCTGTAGCAGGTGAGGTGAGGAAGCATTTTGTTTCCTTCTTTCTGACTGTATCAGGCTGCTCACTGATTGTGCGCATATCATAGCCCTTAGCTCTGCGCTGTATGTTCAGACCTGCCCTAGAGGTGTTTTGAATTGACTGCTGTTAAGGCCTGCCCTGATTTTGCGTGTCTTTTACCTCTGGTGGGTGGCTGGTGTTGGGAGCCTACATGGAGACTCAGTTAGGGGCTCATCAAAAGCACCATTGCCAGCTTCCCCTCCTTCCCCTGCCCCTCTGTTCTGCAAGCTGTTGAGGTTGATGAACAGGAAAATCACTCATTAGTAGCTAATATTCTGCAGAATGTATCCTGATGCAAGGGATCCTCACTGGGTATATAAATGTGCTGATAATTGAAATCTCTTTTATTATTCAAATCCCTAAATATTGATACTAACACATTAACTTAATTTACATCCAAGAGAATAGTTTTCCCTGATAACAATGATATTACATACTATCCACATCTGTTAGTAAGGTCCTTTGAGACCTTCTGTCTATTTAACTCTCTCTCTGAGATCTTCTAGCTTTCACTGCTTTTGGCTTTTATTTGATTACCCATCTTTCAAGAAGGGCAAAAATAATTCCTTTTTTCTTTTTTTTTTTTTTTTTAACTGTTCTGTTCTAAGTGGCTTGACATTCTTGAAGGACTGATTGTTTAAAATAAAATAGCATTTAAAAGCTTTTCTCAAAACAATGAAACTATTAAAAGTTGCAATTGAAAGCTTTTTGGTTTATTTTTCATCTGGCCATCTTTAGAAGAAAAATTAGATTCTTGTTACTTTTTGAACCTGATAAATTTTCTACAGAAAAAATTTAATTTATACAATTCTGTATTTTGCATAAGGTTGAAATGTTCTGGGGTGATTCCACTTAATCTTTTCTTCTCATTGGCCTCATAGGTACTGGGGAGAGCTCATGAGCTGATTGCCTTGCTTTGTTCTACTCTCCATGTTGCCATGTCATCCAGGAGGGAAAGCTAACAACAAAAATTAATAATAATAAAGAAAAAAAAAAAAAGGAAATACTGATGATGAAGGAAGAACCCTTTTTTCTGATTAGCTTGGTTCTCTGTCTTAGCCATTTATTACTGCTTTTACTGATTTTTTGTGTACGCCATGCTTCACAAAACATATGATAATTACTGTGCTGTGTGGCTCATAGAATATCTGATTGAAAAAACAGAATGAACAAAGCTTAGTAAAAGTTCAAGGATTTAGTCCTGCACAATCACATGCTTAAGCAAACTGAGATTTTTAGTATTTGAATGAGAAGTTATAAAGAAGTTTGATAGCTGTAGAGTGCTAATGAGGGAACAACAGTTTTTTATTTCTCTGACAAAAATTTAAGCTCCTGAGTGAAAACCTGGCATTGGGGCAGAAGTCATCATTTATTTGAAACTGATTTTGTATATAGCTAATATGTTTGTTCTAAGGATTTATCTTCAGTAACAAGCATAAATTATCTGCAGATGATGAGCTTTTGCAACATTAAATAGCAAAGTTTACTGTCTGTATGTTGTTTTCCTCTGACCTGTTAGCAGAGCTGCTAGAAGTGTTCTGGTTAACTTGCCAAAGCAGATTCCCATGTCAGTGCTACCCTCGAAACAATCAAACCTGCTTGTGCAACCTGGAATAGGACTTTGAGTAATAGGCAATTATTTTCAGATTTGGGATGAATCCCTATCCAGAGCCGCTGTAGAACATGATGGTGTCACTGGCATGAACTCCCAATGCTTTCTTGAAGGCAGCTATGGCTTTTAAACTAAGAATGGTACAGAGACAAAAATCACAGCAGTGCCTGAATAAGCAAGAGACTCAAGAGGTTGGAAGAACAAGTCAGTTGTATGAACCTTGCACTTTGGCTTAGTAACTTTCTGTTAC
The DNA here is from genome assembly GCA_024733675.1 of Psilopsiagon aymara. Classification (NCBI taxonomy): domain Eukaryota; kingdom Metazoa; phylum Chordata; class Aves; order Psittaciformes; family Psittacidae; genus Psilopsiagon; species Psilopsiagon aymara. Next base: position 24,662 of record JANRGW010036444.1, on the reverse strand, counting down.
AGAATTTCTGCTTATGATCATATATAAATGCTTCAGATTTTTGTATATAATGAAGATAAAATTAGTACCATACCTTACATGCAGGTACTATGAGGGAAACTACTTGAAATACTGAAGTAGTCCATCTGGTGGTAAGCGTTGTGTATTAGAAATGACTCATTGTGAACACAGCCATTAGAAAAAACCTAAATCACCTCCCCATTTACCATTCTGTTTCCATGTGGGTTTTTTTGTTTTTACACATGAATCACATGGAAGCAGTCTTACTACTGGTTTCTAAATGGCGCTTTCTATTCCATGTGTATAAAATTTCTTGCTTAAGTGTCTGATTGAAAGCTTACTAGTAGTGATGGAAAGACTGCTGTTGAGTTTGAAATGACTTAGATCAGGCCCTTAATATGATCTACTTTAATGAAAGAAGATATTAAACCATGTGAAACAATGAAATTTTGAAAGCCCTGTTGTCTGTCAGTAGGACACTTCTTGAGCTATATATCTTCATTTTCAGACCACTATAGTCAATGTGTTTTTCTAAAGGCTACCATTAAAACACCTATATTTCCCAACTGTGTTTTACTGCAAAGTGATATGAGGGAGCTTTAAATTTTTGTAATTGGAGAAGGAGGAAGGACTGCTGGGAAAAGGGCAGGGAGGAAACCATCAGAACTTCACATAGAAAATATGAAATTAATTTGATAAATAATGGAGAACTCTGGGACTTTGGTCAGTGTATTTTTTGAGTAGAATCTCTCTGGAGCATGTTTATTTTACTTGACTTTATTTTTAAAGTAATACTGTAAATCTTGGGACAAACTGTAGATATGTAATTTCCAGGTTAACAGTACTTTGTAAGAAAGTTGCATTCTATTTGATATCTGTAGTTGGATTTTTCTAAGCCAATTCAGTCTAATTATCTTGTAGATCTAGGTCTTAAAGTTTCATTTCCATCTGCATTAATTGCTTTAGTAGATCTTTGGAAAATGTCTAAAGAGCTTGGAAGGTAAAATAAGTATTTGATCCACCACAATCTTCAGCTTTCTCTCAGAGAAAGAATCAAGTTATGAGCTGATACTATTTTTACTGCTTCTTTCATGTATATGAGAATACATCTATTATAATGTTCAAGGAGGATGGGTGTCACATGTATTATACAAGTATTACAATGTTTCTAAACCAGATAAAAATAATAGACACTACAAAATGAACTCTGATCTAGCTGCTCTCAACACTATATTATATCACTCCCATTTGCACCTTGCAAATGATTTCAAATGTTCAAATAAGCCATTTCGTACTGATCAAACTCTATTGCGCTAATGAACACTGATTCATTTCACCATCTAATCAGGTCTCTGACAAATTCTTAAGTACTGATTTCCTTGGAAGTAATTAGCAAGTGGTGCTACTCAGGGTATTATGTATGAATTGGTGCAACATTCAGCTGCTTGTTGAGAGGTACAGCATGAAGCCTGCACTTCTGGCATGAAGACCATAAATAATAAGTTCACTTGGTCCAAAACATTTTTCATGTTATAACAATAGGGCAGATTTTGCACATACTCTTGAATGTGTCTTTGCACCTGATTCTTCTTTTGTAGATATATAGCTGTTATAGCATTTCAGGATATGCCTTATACCTTTAGCATCCTTGCTCTGAAATGATCGGCTTGTTCAGAAGAGGGTGGAGATGAGGAAGGCATTTCTTTGACGCTGTCGTGGTCAATATATATGACATGTATGAAGAAGATGTATGAAAGTCTAGCTTTACTGGACAGAAAGCAGTTTTTGTGCTTGCGTATTTCCAAACCTTCTGAGACTACTGCTAAAGAATGTTCTCTTGGGCTTCCAGTATTCCTTGTGTCAGAATCACACAGCTCCCATTTATTTTTCTGTATACTGTACTTGCAGTAAAGTCTTGGGGAGTTCCTCCTCACCCTGCCTGCAAGTCATCCAGCAGTGTCTTGGACAACAGCTTTGCTTTTTGCAGTGTGTTCTTAAAGGACTGTTTGTCTGCTCTCTTGTCTAAATGGACTGTTAAGTGGGTAACAATTGTCATGGATCACACAATTGTCTTTTAAAAGAAACAAGGTTAGGTACAGTAAAAACCTGTCAACTTGACCATGGAGGTAACTAGAATTGTAAGGCTCTGGTAATCTTTAGTTTGAACTAATGTTATGTCATCATCTCTTCTTTGTCTTTTATAGTGCATTTTCTTCCATAGAAGGCAGTTTAGTTAGGCATGTTGGGGTATTTGTAACATTAAGCTAGACCATGTTGTATGTGTTAATGAACTCTAAGACAATGATATTGCTGGTTTTCCAAGGAAATTTCATGTACACTTATTTTAGTTTCCCTTTGTTCATTGTAATATTTAAAGTTGTAAAGAATTGCTTTTCTTAAACATTTTGCTGGTTTTATTTAACAACATAACCTCCAGCATTTTAATGGGTCTGAAATAGAAACCTGCTCACTGTACTTACCTGTCATTTGTAAGTTTGCAGTAGGACTCTATTTACGTCAGAGCTGAACTGATATCAACAAAGTGGTTTTTGTTGGACTTCCACTTAGACTAGAACCACTTAAGATATCTACATGCAAAAATTCTTGCTGTTCTCTATCGCTTAATAAGGGTCAGAATTCTATCCATAGGTAAAGATAGATACTGTGTTAACTAGTTACTTGTCTGCATTGATGGTAACAGTACCGAACTTCCCCTTAGTGACCTTTTTAAAACACTTCCAGTTGAGAGGACATTGCTAAATATATAATGATCTTTATACATCAAATTGATGTCACATTGTTTACTTTGATTTAGGAGTGCTTTAAGCATCAAGCTTTACAAAATAACACACCTCAGATCCAAAGACCTCAAAAAAACTTTGCAGATACAAATGACTTAGAAATAAAATTCAGTGGGGGAGGATTTAGATTAAGAAATGCCTTTAAAAAGGAAAGAAAGAACTTACAAAAAAACCTGCAAATGGACTCTAATTTTGTCATGTCTGTTGACAAGTTGGATAAAATGTCTTGCAAAGAGTACAGAAAATTTCACAGAAAACCAGCAGAACTGTGGGAATTTTGCATCCCTGCCCACCTTCATCCTGGTTCCCTCATGGACACATACTTTGTGTGTTTCAAAGTTCCCTGGCACGGAGAAGTAAGCACCACCAATTGCAGAAACTTTGACACAAATCTGGTGATATTTATGCTATAGGATTAAAGAGGGCACCACTCCTTTGGTATTTTGAGTTGCTATTGGGTCTTAGATCTAGTGGGCAGATGCCTGTCATCAGTTAAGTGTATGTTAATCTTGTTTCACCAAAGCCAGATGTAGGATTGGACCATGGCTTGTTTCAAGGGGCTGAGCCAGAGAAACAAAATTTTGTTGGGAATGTGGATAGATTTTTTTCCATCAGCTAGAGGTGTAAAGTTAGGAGTTCTGTACATGACCTGCTTAAAAGGAGGTTTTCAGACTTTGCAGAGTGAAAAATTTGGACTTGTCTGTGTTTAGATTTGTCCTTTGTGGAGAAAATGTGTACTGTCTCCAGGAGAGAAAATTCTGGTTCTTTTAGTTTAATCTTTTATCGTCCTCACCAATAGAAGGTGTCTAGAAGACCTGGAACATTTGAGAGTTGCATTTACCCAGTAATTTACCCAGGGTGCTCCACTGGAAATGCAAAATAGCAGACGAGGTTGGATGTACACATTTTCCCTTGCACTGAGGCACTGTGAATAATTATTTTGAAAAGACAACATAATTTCATTAAAGAATTATTGGAGCTCGAAATATCTAAAAGGTATTTTGAGGATCCTCCTTTTAATCCTAGTAATCTGGCATCAAGATCCATTTTACCTTCTGTACCAGCACTTCCTACCAAAATTTGACGGAGACAAACTCAGATTGAATAATAAATTGCATGAAAGAATGTCTGTATTGTCAAATGGAGCTCAAAAAAAAATATTTGAAACCCAGACTGAGCACTGGGTTTCAAACTTTACCAACAGGATTTTGACAGATTTCACATTTCACGATCATTCTCAATAGCTGCAGTACTATCTCAAAGAACAGGCATAAAAGACACCTGAGAAAATGTTTTTACATAGTACAAGCTTAAATAACTTTAATTTTAGAAGATAGAAATAATTTTGTGTAAATGAACTGGTGAGATGACTGAAAATGTAGCTACAAAATCACCCGTATATTTAAAATGCAGTGTATTTTGTGTTATAAGAACAGTGAAATGATGAAGCATTTGCTGAACACCATTTGGGTAAAGACTGATATTTATTTTTTTCATGATGAATCCAGTGCCATATTGAGTGATAAGTGATGTGATTACTAACATTCCCGTAATCTGACTTTTCTAGCCATGAAATCTCAAAATACTGTGAATTACATTTATATTTAAAATGAAATAGATTTTACTCTTGGCAACAGAGAAGCTGCATGGATGTGAAATAGTATACTAATGGTAGCTCCAGTCACAAAATGGTTTTGTGGACAAGCTATCCTAAGCCTATTATGAGAGGAGCTACAGCAAGTTGTTATGGTAACTGGAGCTGTACAGTAATGGGGTAGGATTAAATATTTGATTTTTTCCCTGTGTGGATTTTTGTGAAGCATTGTTTTCCACATGCAAAGAAGAAAAAAAACATTTTGGAAGAAAATTAATGAGGAAATAGCCTAGTCAAATGTTTGTGCAAATTGGCTGTTGTACTTTCATGAAAGGCCTTGCCCCTCATAAATGATAGGTCTTACCTCTTTTCAGGCAGAGATGAATATATTTACTCCACTGAAAGTCAGTGTTAGTTTTGGTTGGATATTTTCTTAATATGCTGTTGCTTTTTGCCACTCCAGTTTGTTTATTTCTGGTATAGTGAATCTTTTATTGTTTCTACTGTTTTCTTAGAGGACATTTGCATCCTGAAATTTTTTGTTTCTGGGAAATTGTGCTTATGTTGCAATACTGCTGCAACAGGCAGCCTGGAAGTTAGAAGGACTCAGAGAAGGGGTGGGCATGTCTGATGGGACAGAGGCTACTATATCTGTCTTTCTGCCAGAGCCTGTGGCAACTGTGCAGTACTCTTGTTATTCTGAATTCTCTTTGATAATGAAAATTTGATTCAGAAAACTTTCTCCAATCATGCTGAACAGTGGTGTAAATGTATTTTTCTATGATAATTTTCAATACAAGTCACTTGTTTGACTCCTGCTTTTGTGTGTAAGAGTGTAAAACTGCTTGTAATCACTATTGTTGTGCTTGTGTCACCTTTCATATGTATTTATGCATTATCTTTGAGGGAAATATATTTTTTTTCAGCAGTATATCACAGTATTTGACAAGTTCATTGTATGTCCTTTGTCTTGTGAGCATTTTGATTGCTTTTGTTTCATGAAGTGTCTTATTTTTTATTTATTTTGCAAAAAAAAATTATGTTGACAAATTGTAAAGCAGTATTAGAGTTCTGACCCTCGCTATCAGAAGCTCTTTTGCATTTGAAAAGCTTACTAATATGTTGTTACAAATGCTGAAGTCTTTAGAGCTTAGGTTGCTAAACAGGCTTTACAAATTGCCTTGAAGCCACTGGTTACCAGCTCAGTTGGAATTAGAAGTGGTCAATTTTATCATGACTGATTTTCTCTAAAGCACTTTACTGTTCACATTTGCAGTCTGCTTGAATTATAGCACTGCTCAGAAATAAGACTTAGACTTTACTGGCCATCAAAGCAATCCTCTGGTACTCTAGTAGACTCTCTCCTCTTTGCAGTTAAAAGCTGTAGCTATATAAAACACTACAAATCAAAGGCTGAGTCAACGTCTCTCAGAAATAAAGGGGTCTCCATTATGCTGGTATTTCTTATGTTTATTTCTTGTAATAAATTCCTCTTCAAATACATAAATTCAAACATGTGCCACTCAAAAATCTAAGGTGGCTGATTAGGGAAAACAGAGCAGGCATTGTGTATATAATATACCAAGAAATAAGAAAAGAATAACAATGTAGATTGCAAGATATCATCCTGATAGAGAATGATAAAATATGCATGTCTCAGATGACAATAATGCAAATAAAATGCAACATTTTAGAGAAGTGAGCCAAAGCTCATGACACAGTTCTGGCACTAGCATGTGAGTGGTGATTATTCAAATGTCTCCATGATTAATTCAGATTGCATTGATGCAAATAGTCCTAGAGAAAACCTGTGAAAGCTAATGCATTTTGGTTATGTGGCTTTCCATTGATAGCACAAAACAACGAAGAAGAAAGTCGTTTTCCTGATATTAATAATGCGACTGCAGAATCAGGTCATTTAAAAGAATGCTGCTGACTCAGCTGTAGTAGTGCAGGGTTGAAAGTAGGGATTAATTCTTGAGCTTGCTACATAAAAATCCACTGCTGGATATCTCATTGCACTAAAGCATATTTCTTCCTTTGTAGGAAATATTTAAAATGACAGCAGTTGATTTGATGCCTACTTCCCTGCTGTTAGGAATTCTTTTGTAACATCAGAGCTCTTTCTGTTGAAGTATTTACCTCTGCCTTCTGAGAGGGGACTTGCCTTTCTCCCTCCTCCTTTCCAGGATCTGAAATCAGTTCCTTCTTTCATAATTCCCTGAAGGTCAGTGAAAGTCTGAGGGGATCATAACTGTTCTGCCTGAATAGCTGTCTCAACCAATGAATCTTATTAAAACCAGTGATGAGAGGAAGCAAACATTTCCTTTTTGTGAAAGGACATCATAGATGTCACTGGAATCAGGCTGCTGGTTGCCTCTTGCTACCTTGGGTAGTTCTAGTGTTAGATATCTGCGGTTTTATTTTGCCTTTTTTTAAATGGCCTGACCAATAAGATTAGCAGACATGCTGAAAGGTGATCCTTGCACAAGTTCATTTGCAAGAGAGAAAAGCAAAAAACATACTGCCATTGTTTTTTTTTTTTTTTTTTTCCAGGTACAAGTTACAAATGCACCTCATAGCTATTTTGTTCCTTGTGTTTAAAAATACAACAAAGAAAAAAGATTTTTAAGTCAAAATGCTTAAAAGGAGCCTTTTTTTTTTTTTTTTTTCCCTTGTGTGGTTTTGAGGGCAGGCTTAGAGAAATGGGGAGATAAATTCTGTACCTTTGTAATGTATTGTTTCTGCATTAGTAATATTTTTGTTTGCTTTGATGGAGAGAACAGGAAAGGTGATTGCATGTTAGTCCCTTTATTATATATTTGTAAGATGCATTTTCCTGATACCACCTAATTTCTGATAAGAAACACATCACTTACTTCCAAAGTAAATAAGAAAATAATGCAACACAATCTAGACAAAAACATTGCTGTACTAAATAGGGTCAGTTAATGAGATTTATAGTTTGAGCTTGCTGATGACCAGGAAAAAATGAGAGGGGAGAGCATTAGTGAAGGATATTAGGAACATCATCTAGTAATTAGAGACACAAATATTTCTGAGATTCTGTAACAACACTGGAAGCTGGGAGACTTATTTTCCTCCTTAGCATCTTGGGTGGTAAATAACTGGGCTACTTTGGCCTGCCTGCACTTCAAAATAAATCCCATATTTTCTTGCTGAGAGTTGTTTCCACACTCGTGTTTTAAAATAGGTCAGATACCTGCCATCCCCTTTGGCTCTCTAGTAAGTCATATCGCATAGCTGCAAACCTACAGTCTTCTCTGCTGAAGTTGCAGTCTGTTGTCTGGGAATACAGGCTTTGGCTAGGAGGATTGATTCTTACTGAGTGCAGCATGACAGTCTCTCTCCACAAGGACTTGTTCCACAAGTATCATGTTAAGTTCCTTCCCAAATGCCGAGATATTTTTCGGGTAGGATTTGGATGGAGAGCTTGTGATAGAGCCTTTGATCTTGATTCAAATCCTCTGCCTTGTTTGTCTTGCCAGGTTGGATTTGTACCTTGAGGCATTGCCAAGCATGCTCCCTGCTCTCCTGCTGATGCCCAGCCCATAATGACCGCACATAGTTGTGCTTAACTTCACTTGGGCTCTCGCTCCTTGGCATTCCTCCTCTGTGTCTCACCTGCTCCTCCAGCTGTATTGGAGGGGGTTAACACCATCATTGGTCACGTAGACTAGTTCCTGCATTCAAAGAAGAGTGAAATGCAAGCACTTTGATAGGCTTCTACTCTCTATCACTAATGTCCACATCATAAGCATGGTCCTACTGCACTGAGGGCTGTCACAGGTCCATGTGCAGCCAAGGGAGAAGGGAGGCAAGAATCTTGAGAATCTGTACTCCCCTGTCTTCGTCAAGTTTTTGAAAGAAGATTGTCTCATGAATTGATCATAATTTGATGAAAAACATAGTTGAATGTCAAAATACTATTATGTCAGCCTGCACTGGGCTTCTGCTGAACTAAATGGGGTTTGTGTACTATTGAATGCTGAGATTTGGCTGCATTTGGGACAGTTGTTATCATATTTGTCTGTGATGGACTGGAAATTCATATATTACCTCAGAGTTTGCACAGGTGGGAGAATAATGTGGAAGAGAGAGTCATATCAATTTGAAATGGGAAAGAGGGCTAAAAACCACTGTTTTAATGTTTGTTTTTCCTGTTGATGTGACTCCATTTTTAACCACTTTATTATTCTCTGTAGTTATTTTTTGCAAAGACATTTGCCAAGGATTAGATTTTGTTTGGTTGCAAATATTGTACGGCAGCTGGAAGCCTTTTTATGCAGCTTTCAAAAGCTGAGAAACTGGTTGTCAATGTGTGAAAAGTTCTTTGCTGGTGCTGTAAACTGCCTTTCATTAGGATGTTGTATATTTAGTGATTGCTAGCCCAATGGCGCATGTAGAATTTCCTGCTGTGGTCTTCTGTAAAAATTTATTGGAGAAAGACATTGGAAAATGTTGCTGGTGTGCAACAATGCATGGAAAACATTTGCATTTGTGTAAAAGTGATGAAAATCCTCAGGAACAGTTGCTAGATTAAAATAAACAAAGCACAAACTTTTGTGATTCTAGATGAGTTATCTGCACACAAATATTGGCAGGTAGGGTAGATGTTAGGTTTTATCACTGCCTCTGGGCAGCCAGAAAACTTCCAAATCCAGGATTAAATTGTTATTCTTTTGGAAGAGAATGGTAAAATATTGTTTTCTCCTTTGTTTGCATGCATGTGCAAAGTTACTGAACAGTAACTATAAATTGGACCATACAACTTACAAATAGAAGTCCATATTTCAACTCTCACATGAAATTTCAAGATGTGCTCTCTATGATAAAACTTGTATCAGCTTCTCTTTGTTTTGAAAAGTTTGTTTCTTGTCAGTCTGTGATTTTTTTTTTTTTTTTTGTTTATTGCCATATTGGAAAGGCATGGCTCTCTGAATGCAGATGTCAAAACCACCAGTGAAATGGATGCGTTAGACCAAATAGAAGGAAAATACAATATAGGTCAAGCTAGAAGGTAGCTGACACAGTTCTAAACTAAAGCTACTTGAATGGTTTTCTGAAGTCAAAATGTCCAGGGATAAAAAGGTAATTTTTAGACCAGTGACTGGAAAAGAAGTGATTGACACAAGAACTGCAAGAAGGAGATCCCATGTTGGCCTCAGCTTTAGAGGGTATTTGAGGGCCACTTTGCAGGTCAGACCCTGCTGCTTTTGCTCTGAGCTAGAAATATAAACAGTAGAATGCATATGAAAAATACATTCCACATTTTAATTTATAGCATTTTAGTTTTATAATGAAACTGTGTTTGTGGCTATTCTGTTGATGTGTTCACTTTAGATTTTAGTTGTAAGTCCAGAACTTGTATATATGTGATCCATGATGAACGTTAGTATCAAGAGCACTATGCTTCTACTAACTAACCTACCATGTGGCTCAGTTCTCTTCCAGGCCTACTTAAAGTTTATATGGAGATATTACAAAGATCCATTAGGATGGTGTAGTTGACTGTGACATTATGCAACCTGAAAGAGCTGGGCTAAGACATGAGCAACCTAGTCCATGACATGGGTCATTGTTCCATTGTGTATGGTGGTAGATATAACTCCCATCAAAGTGGTAGGTACCAAAAGCTCAGTGCCAATATGCAGTGTGAACAAGGCTCATGCAAGTATTTTAGTGTAGACCCAAACTGTGCTTTGCTGTGTTTTCAGCCACAGTACAGCATTCTCTGTGGAGAGGATAAATTTTCTGTGTGAGTTGTTGCCTATCAGGGTCTGAAAGACTCTACCATTTCCTGTACTGTTTTGTCCAGCAGATATCTTATCCACAGCTTTGGAGTCTACAGCAACACAGCATATTTAAACATGTAAGCTTTAACTCAGAACACAGCCATGTTTCAATTAAGTAAATACATAATTTACTTATTGAGAGCATCTGTCAGTGAGCCACCAAGATACAGTCCAGGGCACATGCCCTTTGAGGGAGCTGGGCTTGCTTACAGTTGTAGAAAGGTTAAGGAGTGATCTAGTAGATGTCTACAACTACTTTAAGGGGGGAGTTAGGAGATGAGAGTACCAGACATTCCTTGGAACTTGCAGCTGATATAACAAGGGGGCAATGACCACGATTTCTTCATGGGGAGAGTCATATTAGTTTCTTCTCCAGCACCCAGGCAGGTGAACATATTTGGTGGTTTTCTACAGGTGACCTGATTCAGTTCTGCTGCTAATCCCACTGGGAGGGTGAGACTGCACTGGAGAGATTCAGAGTTATTTTACAAACAGCACTTCAGTGATGCTATTCCCAGTCTACTTAACCCAATCTGAACTCCCAAGACCTTGAAGTCGCTTAAAAGCTGGGTCCATTCAGCACTTCACCAAATACAAGTTTCAGAAGAAAGTCTTCAGACATAAGCACTGACTCCCCATGTAAGCTTTGCCCTGCTCTTCAGTATGAAAGTATGGTCTATTTCAGCAGAGGATTTTTAATAATCTCCTATAGGAACCACAGTGGGGGTTGCTGCTTCAAGTGGAAAGTATACTTTTTTTGACCTTGGCTTCTCTAATATAAGCTCACAGCAGCATGTATATATTTATGCAAGGGAAAACATTCTTACCAGATACTACTTTGCATATGTAATTTGGTTTCAGGGAAGAGAATGAGAGAACAAGCTGCTTGCAGCAAATATAAATAAATTAATTCATTACTGCATAGCATTTCTTGCTGTGACATGACATATAGGGTGTTTTCAAACCCTGTAGTACAAAGTCTTATTGTCTTGCTTTGACCAGATGGACTAATGATCTTTTGGGTTCTATAATCCATGATGTAATGACTTCTAAAAATATCTGCACTAGGCAAATTTTAAATACTGCACTAAAGACACAAGTGAAAGTGCTGTTGGCTATTTTCTCTTTTTTTTTTTTTTTTTTTTTTCTTTTGGTAATAGTACTGTATGAATGTAAAAAAAGTGATTCCTTATTTGTCTCTGTGAAGGTAGTGTGATGTAGGAACTCAAGCAGAGAGACAAAGCCACTTGCCATGGACCATACAGCAAGTCAGGTGCTTCTTTCTCTTCATTAATTCCAATGATAAAATGGATGTGAAATCAGTTCTTACACTGATCTGGAGCAGCTGTTGAAGATCTTTTAACAGAACCCAAGTAGGAATAATGTGAAGCCAAAAGAGCTCTCTAAATAATTAGATACAAATTAATAAAACCACAAAGTGTAGAGTCATTGTATAACCTCTGATTTAATCCCAAAGAGACAAGAAATCTGAGAGGAATTTAAGTATTGTTAATGTGTATGTGCAGTGTCTTTTTTTTTTTCTTCTCATCAGTGTAAATGCTAGAGGTCTAACCAGGCAAGATGTTTAGATACTTAGTATCACTCCTCTGTGGGGGAGGGATGGGAAAAGCAGACAGAAACTATGCCACGCATGATGCTGCTCTAATTGTAAGGACATCTTGTCACTGAGATTTGCCAGCTGGATACATGTATTGAGCCTCAGTTTTGGGTTTAGACGTGACAGTGATGACTGAAGGACTCTCTTTGTTTGTATATGTGTATGGGTATATATATATATAATATATCTACGTTATTGTGCAGCTGAAAATGTTGTAACAGCTTATTTCCATTTGACTTCCATACTGCAGTACAATTTCTTCCCAGGAAAGCTCTGCAGAAGGAATTATTTTATCACAGTGTTTCACAAAAGACAGGTTGATCCCTGTACATTAGGAGTAATATTCAAGCATCTGAGAAACTGGCTCTTTCATATCACCTCAATATTAAGATTATCAGGGAGTAAAAAGCAGGGCTCATTTTGGATGTACCCTGTTTGGAGGGGAGGGAGATGACTGTGGTTCAAGAAAAAATCAGGTAATGAAAAGCTCAGATAATTTCAGGTTTGTCATGTAATTCTTGACAGTGTTTTGAGTAAGTCACATCTCTTTATTTTTCAATTAAAAAAAAGAAACAATCCCTCTTTTCCTTTCACTGTGTCACAGAGTATTGGTGATTCGTTCACCCCTGAGGAAAACACGAACTGTTACAATGATGCAAAATGAGATGTCTGTGTGTGGCCAAATAACTGCTGTTTTCAGCAGTCTCTGTTGCTGTGTGCTATTTGATGCAGCCAGCTATTAACTATATGGACGGATATCAGGCCATGACACTCTGTTCCAAAGCCTCAGAAGAGGTAAATCTGCTTCTTTTCTTTTCCTAAATCTAACCAAAATCGTTGGGTCTTGTCCTTTCTTTCTGAGTAGAGGAAAGAAGGTCTAGAGTCTGGATGGGGCTTATAGTAGTCTTTGGGCAGGGTCTGGGTCCTGCTGGGTGGGGCATATGGCACCACAAGCGTCCTGGTGCGTAGGAGCCGGTGCCAAGAGCGATACCGGAGTGCTCCATCCTCTGTAACAAGATCTCTTCTGTCACAGCGGTGTAGGTTAGAAGGATAGAGAGGATTAATACCACTTCTTACATTACACCAATCTAGGATCTCCAGTGCATTCACTTTTTACAAATTCACATTCCCAGGGACGCAGAATCCACTTCAGCCACTAAATTTTGATGAAATCGACTGGAGGGAGGCAGTGAAGTATTTTCACTTGAAAGAAAATCTGCCGGGTTATCCTCTGCTCTCAGCCCCGGCAGTGCTTTGTCAGGCTGGGATGTTCCCTTGCACATGCACTAGGGGGCACTTTAGGACTGATTAAGGGAAGCGGGGAACTGCAACGCTAATTCCACATCGCCAGGAACAGAGTAAACAGTCTGGTGCAAAACAAAATATAAAAAAAACATAAGCAATTAAATATGTATTTAGCAGCAAGTGGGATTCGATTCCTGTTTTCCCCCCCAGCAACTGCACTTGCTGAAAGTGGACATGCAGCTGAAAATTACTTTCTTGTTCTGAACAGATTGTATCATTGTCATCTTGTTCTCCTAAATAAATGGACTTCGCTTTTCAGCATCTAGCCAAACACAGGATCAGATGCTGTATATTTCCGTTAATCAGCCTGTGTCTCTACAGCTATCTGTGATGGTAGGTTTGCAATTTTCATTTCTTCATAGGAACTGTTGAAATTTCTGTTCTCCAACATTTTTGTTTATTTTATTATTTTCAACTGGTTTTATCTGACTTAAGCCCATCCAGAACTGAAGTTCCATTCCAGGACAGCCCTCTAGAGTGTCTTTTGAGCATGAGAAACTGCTTTTGCTGCCATGTCAATCTCTGTTTTCCTGCCAGGAATATATGTTTGCCAAAGTGTTTGAATTCCATAATGACTTGTCTTGTAAAGCACATTAGAAGGACATAATAATCAGAACTCCTAATTCTAACACAGCTTTTCCTTTTCAGTAGTTTAGGAAAGCTTAGAATTAATCAGATTAATTTGGTAGACGCAGATAAGCTAACAGAAGAATAGATTTGTTATGCCTTTGCTTCCACAAAATGACCGACCATCCTTTTTGCTTAAAAATTGATTTCATAATATGAATAAGCTACGTAAACTTTGAAAAGGTAGGTAAGGATGATCCACTCAGTTCTCTGCAAAAGGGATGTGTATAGTACACGGGTGACATGACTTGGTGTCTTACAACAACAACAGGTTTATACACTTAGCATATAAAATAACCAGACAATAAATGCAACCCTTTTTTTTTTTTTTTTAAAGTTTGATTGGTGAGCTACATTACAAAGCTTTGCTTTTTTTCCTGCCTCTACTATGCATATGACAGCAGATCTCTGTTTCCCATACTAGTGCTTTTGCTTATTTTAAGAAGCTAAATCTCTTCAGCATTACTGAATGTACTACTTTTTTTTTTTTTTTTTTTTTTTTTTTTGTGAGGAAATACTATTTTGTTGAAGCTGAAACATTCTGTGGAAACAAAACTTTGCCAGGAAAGTGTCTTTGCATGAGGAATACTGAGATAGTGCTAAAAATATGTTCACTTGAGAACAGCTAATAGCTTGCTGCCGAAGATGAGTGTTGCTTTTAGTTTTGTACTTGTGCTCTACAGAGGCCCCTATACAGGTGCCATATAAAGGGCTATCTAGCTATACCTACCTCAAGAGCTATCCCAACCTGTTATGTAAAATTATTCTAAGATAAATCTGAAAAAGTGAGAAAACTAATGTGAACAGAAAGCTCTGCAGGCACGACCCAAGGGCTGCTTTCAACTGTAGTATCTGCATAGTCAGATGCTTGCTCTGAGCCAGCTTCAGCTTGAAGCTTTCACATCTGTTAGTGTGCAGCTATGCTTGCAATAAAATGCCCTGCTCCTTTGGTGGGGATCTAGACTCAGGCAGAGCTATGTGTTAATGGGGCTACCGTGTGCTGAGCTGGAGCGGACTCACAGCCAGCTGCCTTGGGGCACAACTGCGGTCCACACGTGACTGCTTTCTCTGAGAAGAGAGGAGGCATATCTTTATAGTAAACAAGGAGAGTGTGTGACTGGAAATCAATAGGTTGAACTTAGCAGATGAGAAATGAGGTCTAATTGGTGATTAAACAACACAGTTGTTGAAACAATTAGATATCAGTACATTTACCTCTCTCCTTTCCAGAGGAAGGCTAGGATAAAGAGCGTGAATTTCATAGCTTCTGCCACATCCTGGGATCCGTCATGACACTAGGCTTTGGTTAACCTGGACTTGGGAGAGAGACAGAGGCTTGTCTGATAGTTGGAGTAAGAGGGGATCATAGAGGATGTTTTGGTTAATAGGCCTCAGTTATCTGAAATGACTGTCCCACTCTTGTAGGCTCCCTGACCTCTGCTGTGACTGCTGCTTCTGCAGGTAAGACTGCATCTTGTGAAACATTATGATATGAACCTTTGTACAAAGTTGCAGATAGACAGATATTTCTTAGCTGATGTTAAAAGTGGTGTAACTTTACCAAGTTGCTGCCTCTTTGGCAGTTCTATAGTTTGCTGCTTTTCTTAGTCTGTCTAGGGATGATTTACATGTTAGAGAATATCTTTAAGTGGTGTTGAATCGCTACACCTTGTGCTAATATATGAGAGTAGTTTTAACCTTTCTATTCCAAATACAGTTTTTTGTATTGCTTTGGAAGTGCAGGCCTTGGTAGGGGTTATCAAAGTGTTTTGAGTAAGCTTCTCAAGTAGGCCTTCCAGTCTGCACTGAGCTGCTCTGATTACACCAACAGTAGTAAATATCTAGTTAGTTTAAAGCTAGACTGTTGTGTCTATTGAAACAGCAGTGGTACTGCTGTGCATGTGTGTGGGTATATGTATATGTACATCACACAACTGTAACACATGGTGGTATAAGATTCACAAACAGGTATTGTGTGTTTTAACTTTTTGATTTCATGGGTGCCTCTTATTTTGTCTTGTTCTTTTTTGTTCTTAAATTGAACCTAATTCATCCCACAGAATGCCTTGTTATCCTAAAAAGGTCTTCTGTTAACATTGTAAGAATCCTGTGCAATGTACTTGGTAATAGAAAAGTTTCCCCCATTAAGCAAAAAAACTCCCATCTTGAAACACTTCCCTCTAGATTACAACTTCTTTTTTGCTTATTTTTCTGTTTTACATAAAATGGTAAAAAATGATAATGCTTTTTTTCTGCTCAGAAGCTAAAGTGTGTGAACCTTGGAGATCTGATTTATTTTAGCTCTTGATATTGTAGAGAGATAGTAAAGTCATACTAGCCTCAATTTTTTTTCTTTTCACTTAACATATTCCACTGAATTAGTCCTGTAGGCATCGACTGGGATTCCAGAGACCAAATCTACTTTGTTTAATTCAGAGCAGGAGAGTGAACCTCCATCTCTGCTTTCCTTTGCAGGTGTTACAGTCAATGAGTTAGTCTGAAGTGAGATTTTCTTTTTATTTTTGGGCTATCTTTCTGAATGATTTCAGGTTCAAATCAGTGCAACATAAAAGAAAAATCTGAAAATTAGGAATATTTTTCAAACTAGACAGACATTTTTGTTTATTCCTGGTTCCAGTGAATACGTTTGCAATCTTCCTAATTCTTTTGTTGGTGAGTACAGTCTTGTAAGCAGACTGGAGAAAGGATGCAAAAATATTGCAAAAATATCCCAACACAGAAAACTTTCCTGGGGAGTTTCTTCATCTTTGCTCTTATATTATGAATGCATTAGATTATTTTTTGTGAAGTTTGAAACATTCAGTGGCAAATTACTGTAAATCAGAGTAATTCTTCCTGTGAGTTTCACTACTATCAAATATAGCTCTGAATCCACAACTAATTATAATATCTCTGTTATTGCTTAGGCTTTTTAACTAAAAGAATCTGTTCCATCAGCGGTTCCCAGTGTTTCTGGTGCAGTGCGGTGTACACATGTTCCTACAGTACTCCAGGGCTTATAGGTCATGATCCTCTTCTGTTAGGGATGTGAATGCACACTTGTAATATAACTAAAACAGATGAGTGTTCCCATCAAGTGACCACAAGGTTCTTGAACTTTGGTCACATATTTGGAAAAGTGACCAAGCTGATCTTAGAATCACAAACTTGTTAAGGTGGGAAGGGACATCTGGAGATCATCCAGTCCAACTCCAGTGCTCTGAGGGTCAGTTAGAGCAGGTTGTTCAGTGCTGTGCCAAATTAGCTTTCTGATATCTCCAGGGACCAAGACTTCACAACCTCTCTGGGAAATCTATTCCAGTCTTAAATATTCCTCACAGTAAAAAAGTGGGGTTTTTTCCTTTATTTTTTTCTGTTGGTTAAATGGTATTTCATGTATTTGAACTTGTGGCTGCTACCACCGAGAGGAGTCCATCTCCACCTTCTTTACTCACACCATTAGGTGTGAGCTGCCTTTTCTCCATGTTGAAGAATCCTAGCTCTCTCAGCCTCTCCTTATTCTCTCAGTACTTTCTTGGACTTCCCCTGTTTAAATTTAAACCCATTGCCCCTTGTCCTGTCGCTACAGTTCCTGACGAAGAGTCCCTCCCCAGCATCCTTGTAGACCCCCTTCAGATACTGGAAGGCTGCTATGAGGTCTCCATGCAGCCTTCTCCTCTCCAGGCTGAACAGCCCAACTTCCTCAGCCTGTCTTCACACATCATCAGTGTTTGGTCTTAGCTGGACCTTGTGCTGCAGACGACAGCTCTTTGATCCTGACAGTTCAGCCAGTTTTCAATTCACCTTACTGTCTGCGAATCTAGTCTGTATTTCATCAATATGTCTATGAGAAAGCTATGGGACAAAGTGTCAAAGGCCTTACTAAAGTCAAGATGAAAATAAGCACTCTTCTCCCCTCATCCATTGAGCTAGTGATTTCATCATAAAATACTATTAGGTTGGTCAGACCCCATTTCTGTTTCACAAATGCATGCGGACTACACTCTTCCTGTCTTTCATATTTTTGAAAAATGACTCATGATTCAGCTTCAGATGGTTTTGGTGTACCTAACCCCATCGCTGCACACTTGCCACCTTTGTGGGACTTTCTGCACACTGGAATGGACTATTGTTGAGCTTGAAGGAAGTGATCCTTGAAAAATCAAACAACTCTTCTGGACCCTTCTTTCCAATGTCATAGCCCGTGTGATTGTCCCAAGCATATCCCTGAACAAGTTTACTATCCTGAATTCCAGGGCTGCGATCCTGCTATTTCCCTTTTCCTTTCTCTATGGGTCCTGAACTCCACATCTCATCAAGACCTTTACATCCCTGATCAGCTTTTCCTCGCTGGTTAAGTACAAAGTCCAAGAGAGCATCTCCCCTTGTTGGCTGCTTGATCACCAGAGTCAGGAAGTCCTCTTCAGTGCAAAGCTGAAGTATCCTTGATTGCTTGTGCCCTGCTGCATTGTCCCTTTAGCAGATAGTGAGCAAAGTCTGCATGAGAACTCAGACCAGGGCCTATGTATGTGAGCCTTATTCCAGTTATCTGAAGGGGGCCACAAAATCCAGTATTTCCTTTGATCAGGTGGTTGGTAGCAGACACTAGCCACAACATTACTGATTTTCGTTTGTCCAATGATTCTGACCCACAAGCTGTCAGCTGGCTCATCACCTATCTGCTGCACTCATATCAAGGGCAACTCCCTCTCCTCACTATCCTAGCCTTCCAAATAGTAGACCCACTGGATCCACTATCACCTTCCTAATAGGTCTGTATCCACCCATTGCAACCCTTGCATTGAGTAAACTACCCTACCATGTCTGTGTGATCCAAATGTGGTTTTAGCCCTGTAACTGCACACAGTTACTGTCCCTGCCTTTTTCCCATGCTGTGCACATTTTTGTACAGGCACTTCAGAGAGGCACTGGTTTACTGATTTCTGAGAAAAATATGAAATCTTTTGTCCTTTTGACACTTTATTTCTGTGCTCAGGACTGGGGTTACCCTGTTAGCCCAGTTCTATTGACTGAGGTGTCTCTTGTTCACATGATGCTGCACACTTCACTTGCCAATCCCATCAATCACTTCCTTGCTGCATTGGGTGTTGCTATCTCTCCTGGTCCCCTTGTTCTTACTTTAAAGCTCTCCTTACCAGGCTGGCCAGCATGTTGGCAATGATATTTTTGCTCCATTTGGTTAGTTGGATCCTGCCTCTTCCAAGCAGTCCTCAGTCATCAAAGGAGATGCTAAGGCTAGTTGCTTCACTCATTGGTGGGGATTGTGCCCTATGTCATGTCCCTGTGGTTGTGTAGGAGCACAAAAGATTTTTTGGCCCCTTTATGCACAAGCTGCTGCACTCTAGGCCTCTCTAGCATCTACTGAAAGGGTACTTCCTAATCTCCTGGTTAGGGCTAGAACACCCTTTTATCAAGAATAACTGTCAGATCTTGTTAGAAGCTGTGAGAGCTTGCTAGAAGCTTCAGCCTCCTGTAGCTATCTTTTCCTCTCCTCAGAGAGTTCCAAAAAGTCCTTCGTCCTACAGCAATCTTAGGAGTTCAGGAGGATCTAGAAGCAGAGCCCATAAACTGCCGTGTACACTGCTACATCTGAATTTAACACTGAGGAGGTCAGCTAAAAACAGATTGCAGTTGTCTGAGGCATAAATTTCCCCTCCTGTCTGCTCCTAAAGTGACCCTGACTGGAAAAAAGAATGTGGAGAGGTAGAAAGATTGTACTTGTGCACTACCTCTGTACCTACAACCTACAACCTACTAAGGCTGTTGGTTGGTTGCCTCTTTTTATATTTACTGTATACAAATGAATAGGACACAGAATGAAAGACTTCCTTTGAATTTTGTCCTCAGCTGACTAGTTTGGTTTTCTTTTTTTTTTTTATTTAATCTTTTCTGCATGTTTAGAGTTGCTCAGAAGCAGCCTTCTCTGGATTTAAGAAAATCAGCAAAATACCTAATATTGTAGATGGCAGCAGATTCTGCTTACTGGTGACACTTTGTACTGTTTTGTCATCATAAGTACAATGGAGGAGCACTCTTGTTGTTAAAACTTTTCTTTCCATCTGCTCATTCTGACTTTAAGCATAAGCCTGCTTAACACAAAAGGAAGGCATCCTATCTAGCAAGGAGAGGTTCAGGAGGGTTCACTGTAAACAAACTGATGGGATGAATGTAAACAGGAGCAGTGTGTTCTACTACAGATGGCTACCCCTCCCTCTTGCCTTGTAATTCCCATGTTCATAATGAAATATTTTCAGTCCTTAGATTTGTATAATGAAATATGAGTTAGCAAGAAATGGATTTTTTGAAAATGAGGTTGAATTCTTCATCTGCTGCCAATGATAATAAATGACTGAAGAATTAAAATCGACTTCATAGCTGATCTTGCTTTGGGAATGAGATTGGACTACATTACCTCCTTCCAACTTGAATGTTCCTGAGATTTTATGAATTATCTCCTATACAAGACACTGTAGTAATATTTTCAATATAGCAGTTTGGTATTTGACTGAATCAGTTTAGATCTTAGCACTGCTATCAAAAAACATATCTTACTTGATTTCAAACACTTCTATTATATTTCTTCGGTAAATTATTACTGGATGAATAGAGGCGTTTGTGAGGTACTCTTTCTAGAAGCTACTGCTCAACTGCTTTAAAGATGGTGAGGGCACTTGCTCTGTGGGGAGAGGCTAAGAAAACTGGGCTTGTTCAGTGCAAAGAAGAGACAGCTTGGGGGACACCTAACAGCAGCTCTTAGTGCTTATGAGGCGGATGTCAAGAAGACTGAACTAGGCTGACCTCGGACCTGACCCTGCTGTGAGTAGGAGGTTGGACTAGAGACCTCCTGAGGTCCATTCCAGGCTGAATTACCTGTGATCCTCATGTAACAGGCTCTAAAAGTATTCAGAAAAAGGTCATAACTCCTGTTTATGAAATCCAAGGTTATCACCCCCCTTGGTAAGACGATGTACATATGTATATATATATATGGCTCATGACTTGGGATTCTTTTTTTTTTTTTTTGAATCTGTCAGTAATATGAATTTTTTTAGGCTTTAGGCTTGAATGCTTTGGTATCATGTTTCTTGCCCTCCTGCTTGTGCAAGGAGTCTTGACTGCTGTAGTCTATGCAGTGATATCATCTAAAATTTGCGGAGAGAATCCAGTGGAAGGGAGACTTGCATTGAGAAATTCAAGTGACAGGATGATTGTTACTGCTTTTGGCCCCAAGCTGACTAGACCGTTCATCTTTTGATGGTGTTGTCTCTCAGTTTAATTCCTAACTGGGTATTCTGGTCCCTCCCTCTGTCTTTATTTATTTCATGTGTCAAGCTGTGGTGAGGGGTGGAGAACAGCAACGCTAACCTTCAAACTGATGTGTTGTTTATGCAAGGAATGATTAGCAGCATAGTTTTTCATTTCTCACCTTCCTGCATCTCTGGATTTCTTGCTTGCTTTTTGAACATAATTCAATCTTAAAGGATTTCTCTGTAGCTTTGATAGCTAGAGCTGCACTTTTTTATCCCCCTCCCCTTAAAGATGAAATTCCATAGAATTAGAGGAAAGCTGTAAAAATGTGCAGGATCCATGCATGATACATATGATCAGGGTTTATCTTTAATCTGAACTGTATCTCTGCTTTCCACCCTCCGCTAGCCAAAGCCTATTCTCCTTGTATTTCAGCAAAACACTGAAGTTGCATGCTGCTGTTGCTGATGTTGATACTCACAGTCAGCAGTCTGTTGAAAAGCTGCTGGAATTTCTTTGAATTGATATCATTGAGCAGCTGATCTTCAGTTTACCTACTTGATATTTGATCTATTTCTAGGCTGAGTGGTTTAGAGGAACCAGAACTGCTCCTTCTCAGAGGACAAAGGTTAGCACAGAGGTACAAGTTCCACTCTCTGTTCTCTGTTATGTTCCATACATTTGTTTTATTTAAAGGTTACCTAACATCTACCACTGTGCAGGGTTTGGGAGAGGCAGTTGCTTTTGTGGCCAGGTGAAGTAATTTGTGCTCCAGACTGTATTTCCTTGCTCCATCCAATCCCATATGGTGAAATGACTGGCAGAGCTGCAGTCCTGTCTGTTCATATTACTGAAATGTCATCTCTGCCTTGCAGCCTTCATTTCTGGGTGAAGCCTGGGTTATTGATTTTGCAGTGTTGGAATTGCCTGCATATGTTTGGAGACATAACTGGGACTTTGTTACTACTGTGTTGCCTTTGCATTTCTGCTAATGATCCCTGTAATGATGAAAGTTTTCTCTCTTCTGAGAATCTTCAAAGATGGGACATCAGACTGCATATTAGCAACTGTACCTCCTTTGGTTTAAGGATTGCAGTAAGCAAGTTTTGCAAACTACAAGTAAATAAAAAAGGATTTTTACCTGCAGAAATGCATATTGGAATGCACAGTGTTCCTTACAGGTAAGTTGTGGGACACGTGCACATTGTGTCTTTAAGAGGAGCCTCTCTGTTGCCCTGAATTTCTCAAAGTCAAGCTGGTTATGCAGTTCTTTCAGCCTTCAGTGGCTTTGATTTCCAGTTACTAAAAACTGATTCATGATAAAGGAATCACATTTATTCTTAAATCTGAAGTGAAGTGTTTCAAGCTAAAGATTTGTATTTATTCTTTCACATTTATAATTAAAGAGGCTTCTTTCTAGCTCTAGGAACTTGAAAAAATTAAAACGTACTTGATAAAAGGAAGAAAGGTTTTAAATGGATGAAATGCCTCAACATATCAACATTCTCTCACTGTCTTTCCAGAAAGTTGTTGCCTATTGTACTCACTCTGAAGAGCATTGCAGATATCTCCTATAACTCCTTTAAGCCTGGGTTCATTTTGAAGTAGTACCAAGAATTTGACTGAATAGAGGCAAAGCAAGGATTTAAGCTTAGTGCAGTATATGTCAAACTTTATGCAATCTTACTTCCTTTTGCCCCTCAAATATGTGCATAAATATATGTATACCTCACCCCCCTTTCCACTGGCTTGCCCAGAATTCCTTGTATCCCAGGCTCCAACTTCGTTATCCTCGATTACAGCAGTTCATGTTTCTTTCCTCTCTCCCACATCCTCAGTAACGTTTCAATACAGGCTCTGTTAAAGCCAGCTCTCTCGCTTGTCCTTGATGATTATTGCTTCAAAATAATAAGCTTTTGATATGAAGGAGAAAATTTCAGGAGGAAGAGAGGTAGATACATCAGAGAAGGATAGGAGAGAAGATGCAAAGGTTGAATTACATTTTCCCAGGAAGTTTCCCAGCATAATCAAGCATAAGGAGCTACTCCCTAAAGGTATAACTACAAAGTAAAATGTAGGCCTGACTGTAGCATGCTGGGAATAAAATGAATATACTTATATCTCTCTGGCTACATGTACAACAACATGGGCTAATAATTAAAAATCAAACTCTCTGGGGTTGAGAGTACTTGGTTGCCAATCTGTCACTGCAACTCCATTGCTGTATTATGGTGCTTATTGAAGCTAGCACAGAGATATGCATGTGCATTTCATTCTCTGATGTAAACTGTAAAGTTGGAAATCTTGGCTGAACTTCTTGCTGCCAGGATGTAATATTCCAGTAGTTCAGTTCTCCACTCTTTCTGTCCTGTAAATGTGAATTTACCTTTACTGAGACTATACTGCTAGAGAATCTGATAGGAGGAAATCTGGCTGCCTTACTCGACCATATTTTTTTTGGAAATGCTCAACTGTAATCTCCTACTATATTGCACACTTTGGAAAATCCTCCTCTAAGAACAGTTTGCCTTACACAGATTCAGGATGATGCTCAAAAGTGCATTCCTAATCACATGACAAATATTTGGAAACATTCTTATCTTACAAATTGCAGTTCAGTCATAAGCATTTTCGGAGACAGGGTGGTCATATGCCAGGCTTCTCTAATGTGTGAGCCATCAACTACAAGAGTGGATGGCAAATAATTTTCTTTTGATAGAAAAGGTTTGCAACCATTTTGGAACCTCCTCTTTAGCATGTTGAGAATTTCTGAGCAACATTTGAATTGGTTGTTCTACCTCAAGGTATTTTTGATCCTTTTTTGGATATTGAAGACCTGATGTTGGCATAATAACCCATGCAATTTAAAGTAAGCATTACAGTTAAAGCCAGTTAGGCAGAAATCAGCTAAAAGATCAAAACCAATACTTAGCTTCCCAAATTAAACTGTAGAGTATTGCATCTGTGAAGATAAGTTAGCTTGCCTTATTTTTGAACAAGTTACAGTTTCTACAAAATACTTCTCTCATAGTGTAGAATTCTTAGTTTTAATCCTCCCCCAAGAGACTGGTTTGAAGTTTATTGTACTGTGTTTTCTAGTGCACTCATAATCTCACATCTATTTAATTTCTTCCTCTTATCCTTTTTTTGTTTTAGTATTTCCCACAAAGATTTATTCACGTTGGAAAACATTATATTTTGACTTTTGTTTTTGTGCTGCTGACTCAAATGGCTCTTCATATCCTTTTACTAATTGTGTTTTATTTTCACCCATTTAAAATTATTTCTATGAGAAGTTTGGAGGATAAAGTTTTATTAATAACAAAAAAAAATCAAGTCTGAAGTTCAGATTGTAACTCTGTGTGTACTTATAACAACTTTGAGAATACGCGCAGATTTCCTGCCCCTTTTTATCTTTTGTCTTGGTTTAGGCCGTAAATCAGCCACGCAGTTTGCTACATGGAGAATCAAAAGAATGAATGCAACTCCCACAGGTTGAGATAAGAACAGTTTAGTAACTAAGGTATAACACAAACCACTACTGCCACCACCAAGAATAATAATGACAAGAGAAATACAAGGGAAAAGAATACAACAGCTCACCACGTATACCCAGCCCGACCAAGCCAGTG
>JANRGW010036443.1:11114-67040 GCA_024733675.1 Psilopsiagon aymara | reverse complement strand
CCCCTCCTCCCTGGCAGAGCATGAGGCTCAGAAAGTCCTTGGCCAGACCAAAATGTACTAAGCAGTAACTAAAACATCGGTGTTATCAGCACTGTTCACAGGCCACAAGTCAAAAACATAGTGCTGCACCAGCTACCAACAAGGGGAAAAATGCCTGCTGCTGCTGAACCCATGACAGTGGTCCCTTCTGAACCTGAGTAATTGGAAACATCTTCACTGTACGGTGTTTCTCAAGTTTTCTTACAGGATACTTTGCAAGTACCTTATTTCATGTGTACTGGCATGATGACTGGACCTTTGAATTGTTTGGTTTGCATGTTTTGTGAATTCTTGCTGGTGTCAGAAGTTGAGATTTATATTTGGATTTTGGGTTTTTTTCATATCATTTCATTATGAAAAAACGAAGAAAAAATTTCATGTTGCTGTGGATTGTTTTGATTTTTCCTCTTCATACAGCATTCAGATATATTTGAATTTGCTTTAATATTTATAGCTTAATTATAATCGTGCTGTATTTCTTAAAAACAAATTTTACAAGTACCAAAGTCATAAGATGTGGTTGGGGTGAATTAGAGTTGGAGCAGCAGTGAGGAAAGTTCATCTGGAAGAGTGGAGAATGAAAACAGGTCTTGTGACTGCTGGGAGTTGTGTAGCCATCTGTTAGGCACTTACCCCTGTGGTTGCTTCCATTCCAGGTACCTGTCTGAGGTAAAAGTTCAGTCACTTCTGGCAACCCTGTGGTTTCTGTGCCCTAGCTTCCTGACCTCTTACTCAGCCACCTTACTCAGCAATGCTTCATTCACTTCACTTTCCCAGCCATCCTGCTCACAGTGGCTCTTTTGCAGCACGGCATCCACTCATTAAGAGTTGACAAAGGAGTTTTCAGGATACAGGTGACAGCACAGGAGTGTTGAATGTATTCTTCGAGAAGGAACAGAATGTAGAAAGGAAGAGCTTGGTAACCACTGCTTTAGTGTTAAGGGTCTGCTTTCCAATGGTGTCTAATACTGTACTAGCCTCAGTGGATTGCTTTTCTCTTCCCGGATCTTCCCAGGTCTTTCTTTTCCCAGAAGGTCTTCCTCTTAAAAGTACCATTGAGTGTCACATTACACAAGTTGGTAGGGATGGGCTTTCCTGGTTCAAGTTACTCCTTTCACACTCATAGTACTTGCCTTTTTCTTACATAATCTTACACTGTGGTGCCAGTAGTCACCCAGTGAGAAAATGGTGAGAGTTTTTGATAGCCTGCTCTGGTTTTCAAATTCCATGAGGTTATATTGGGCTCAGGTGACTAATTTACAACCTGATCCTCATTGTGTAGCTCAGTTAAGCAGAAGCCATCAGAAAGTTTAAGCTTTTCATCTCTAAATTTTTATTACTAACAGAGTGAACACACAGCAGAGGAAGAAATAAAGATTTTTAAGCAAATTGTATCTTTTGCTATTGCTCCTTTCTTGGGTGCCAGTTCATATTGGCTGTCCTTTTTTTTTGTAAATAGCTGTAATACATGATTTTTACAGTGCATTTGATTTGAAAAAATTTTCTTTATACAGCCATGACTTCATTGGAGAATTCACAACCAGTTACAGAGAATTGTCGAGGGGGCAATCTCAGTTCAACGTCTATGAGGTAAGTACTGTGAGCATGGGGAAATAAATGTGAATACTCCCAGTGTTTTCATGGCAAATGGATTAAATTTGCACAGGACTTGTAAAACTCAAACTTTGGAATGTTTTCACATTTCCCTTTTATAAAAGTAACAGAGAATCTGAAAGTGTTGCTTCGTAAAAAGATTTAGAGACAAGTAGGTATGTGTGCATATGTGTGTATGCAAGCCGGGCTGTGATAGGGCAAGAAGAGCACTTTAAGCAGCTGGGTTGGTATGCTTGGAGTAAATAGTGGGTTACCCCCACTTGTGTATGAACAATTCATCATTTACTTCTTTTGGCAACTGTTACATGTGTTGTATGTTGTTTTATCCTGTCCAAGGAATATCTGGTGGTTCCTACATCAGATGGAGAGTCGCAATGCCTTTCATCTTAAGTGCAGACTTTAGACTCTTTAGAATTTTGATTCAGGGCTTACAAGTGACAGAGAATTTATCTTAGTTATTGGCAGTGTTTTTCTTGTGGTCAGTTATGACCTTTGTATCACTCTTCTGGTTTAGGATTCATACATCTGCCAGCTACTGGGCTTGACAGGAAGTTGTCAATTCAGTAACAGAGTTTTATCGTGCAGGCTTGTTTATTTTGGGTAGTTTGAGATTATTGGGATTTTCCAAAAAGTAAACTTTCCAAGATCAAACCTTATTGAATCATCAAAATGTGCTGTAATTTACTCTCAGAAGCAATCAGTAAGTTTGTGGAAACAAAAATTAAGATGCATAAACTTGAAGTGTCATAAAGGGACTCATTTTTGGCATCTTTGGTTTTTTTGGACAGAGCCCTTTAAAAAATATACCAGATTTGGGCACAAAAATAATTGACTGCAAAAAGAAAAAGCGTTAAGACTCCTGCATTAAAAACTTCATTTTTAAATTAATACTCCAGAAGAAGCTTAATCTTGAATGAGAAGTATACAATGAAATTTCAAAATGCATTAAAGAATGGGAGGAAGAGAATTAAAATTTATTCTGTTACTGAGAAGTGTCAGTTTACATTCTTCAGTGTTAAACTCCAGTTTTTTTAATAGATCCAAGAAATTTCATTTTCATTTTGAGTCCCCCTTAATTTTATGCATAACTTATATTACTTCAGCATTATCTTCAGTAGGTAATAGTGTGTAGTACCTTAACTTCAAATTCCATGAATGTGTTCCACAGCTAGAAGCAGTACAGTTGAGTTGGAGTTATGCTGCATCTGAGCTAGTAAGTTCTGCCTAGGTTGTCATACTAATGATCAGTTCTGGTGCTGATATCCTCCTTTTAGGACCAGAGATGGGAAGTCTACTGTGTGCTGTGTACACATACTGGCACATATTGTGTCAAGTATCTGCGCTCTATTGCATTGTGGTGTTGTCCTCCAGAATTCCTGTAAAAGAAATTGTTTTCTTTCCCATGGTAAAACAGTGTGCATTGTTTCAAGTTCCACCTCTTGTCTGTGTGTGTATGTGTGTAAAACCCTTCGTTTCCCTTTCCTGTTGCTTTTTCGCCCAGCAGTAGCCTGGTGCTTAGCATATGACTACTGCTTAGTACCTAAGCATCTAATTCACTGTTCTGATGATAGACATTCTTGATGCATTTGCACAAAACCCCTCAGCTGTCTCATGATACTGACGTAGTAGCGGTGTTTGGGAGCAGTGGTCTGCTTAATTAGAGCAGTGTCACCACAAAGAGTTAGTCCCTGCAAGGGCTCAGGAACAGCAATTTTCACATGGAAATAATGTGTGTATTCCAGGCACCTTTCTATTCTCCTGTGTGAAAATACATGCTATTGCATTTGCACATGTCCAGCCATGTGTGTTAAAGGTTTTTAGCACCCTCCATGTCACACATGCTCATAGACAAAGTGTATGAATTGTGCCACATACTTTTAGTTTCTCTAAGGTGAAGTGCTGTATCTGTAGGTTTTGCTTTGTTGGGCTTTTATAGCCTCACTTACTGAAATTTGCAAAGAGTCTTTATTTTTAACTTCACTGTTCTGTTGTCTCTCTCATTTCTGTTCTAATTTTTGCTGTCTTTCATTTCTGGATATGAGCATTCATACAATACAAGAAAACTACTGTGTAGGCAAGGTACAGTCTGTGCTGTATTTGTTGTCCTAAGGTGTTTATATACTGGGACAGGGGAACTTTTAGAAGAGTCCAAACATGAAGTTCACATTCAGTACTTCAGATCACAGTCATGAACCCAAAGAACTGTGTGTTAAAGGTAGACTATTTTGGCTTGCATTTTTTTCTTCCACAGTTTCCAGACAGTATCTTTGTCTGATACCTCTTTGACAGATCCTTTGATGTGATCTTTTGTTGCTGTCGGAGTTTATAATTATGTACCAAATATATGCATTCAAATAGTATTGAACACAGGAATGGTCCAGTTTTGAGTTTAGATGTGTTTTCCTTTCTTTCACTTTGAAGAGTCTACAGTCTCCTCTAATGAATTTACAAGATGTTTGTATCAGTTGAGTAATGAACGTAACCCAGGAAAACACAGCATCTGCCAGAGTGCCTGAGGGAAAGATAGGAAAGGTGACAGTGCATCCTACTAGAAATTGCCTTCATTTTGCCTTGGTTATTGAAGCCTCGCTCTTTTGGGTTTAGACCCTGACTCTTATCCTCATGCAACAGATTGCTGTCATCACAACATAGTACAAATGCCCATTCTTTCCTATGTCTGATGGCACAAAGGATTATTCTAGTTAAAAGCAGCCCTCTCTTGAAAAGCGTCTTCATACACAGAGCACGCCTGCTCTCCAGGAGTTCTGATAGCGTAAAATGAGTCCTCTTACTGCATCAGCAGTTTCAACCCATGTCTTATATAATGCAGACCAAATATAGTACTTGAAGAAAAAAATAAGGCACCTAGTATTTTTTCCCCTGTTGCTTAGGAAGTCTCTAAAAGTGTTTCTTCTTTCCTGTATTCCTTCCCAGCTACTACCTGGGACATTGCATGGGATATTTTTCTTGGTGTTTTTTTAGTGACTCTATCCTTGATCTCCAGTGTCATCAGAAGTCAAGATTTTGATCATATCCCCCTCACTCCTACCTTCCCCAGGGGAAAGTATTATCCAAGGCTCCCAAACATGAGCAATGGTCATATGTACTATCCAAATAAAACCATGAAAAATCAGCTTTTTCCACCAAATCTCCCTGTAACATAGTCTTGTTAGTATGAGCGTCTCCTCTTTCAAATTAGCAGCTAATTTGCCTTCAAATTAACTGCAGGTAATACAGATGCTTCTGCTTTGTGATGCCACCTGGTGACTCGAGGATTTGTACGGGCTGTAGTTGCTTTTGGGGCAGTTGCCTGACTAGCTGTCTTGAGGACTGCACTTTTGCTCCCTCTTTTTCCATTCTCGTAGGAGAGCCTATTCCTGAATTTAGATTCATGTATGTGTCCAGGTTGGTGGAACTCCCGACCTGCCTGGCTGCAAGATCTTTATTGGTGCAATCATAAACCAATGATCTGAACTTCTTTTAAGTTCTGCTTCTCCCAAGGTGCTTCAGATATAATACAAATTCAGCTAATTAGTCATGGTCATCATGGTAGACAGTTTAATTTCAAGACCTCTTATGTCCCTCAAAGTAAATACTTAAGACTTTCTTCTACTTTGTAAATATGCTTTTTGAAGGATTTAGGTCAGCTTCTGTATTTGCAGCAGGAGTTCCAATATCACCCAGATTGCAGGCACGGTGTCTCTCTGAACCGAACTATGTTTTTATTCCTCATGGAATTATATTCTTGCTAATAATGAGAAGGCAGGCCTATGTGGCTGTAGCCTCGGGGTTTTTTTCCTGTGTGGTGTGCAGATCGTTGTTAGTCCTTAAGCGATCCTTTAATTGGTCTTGGACTACTGCCATTTAACTTCAGTATTTTGTAGAATTTCATGTTCCTAATGTAGGTGATCACATGTAGGATGGTTTAGGCAAGCACTAGTGCAAGGTAGGGAAATAGGGTGCTCCAATTATGTACTGCATTCTATTTAAAAAAGGAGCTGAGGTGCTACTGTGCAGAGCAAGACAAAGATATCTGAAAGCCATGGTGGGTTTTCATATGTAGATCCAGGATCAACCCAGAGTTACCATGCTTTCCTATGGATAGTGTCACAACACAGATTACTGTGTGCAGTGAAAATGTCCTCTCCTGTTGTGTAGCTGACATGACTTCTACCCTACCAGGAATATTCTGTTGTAACATCTTAATTAATTTTGCAGTTTCTTGAATATAGTATCAATATCTCACTCCCATGAATAGCATCCATTTCTTGAGCATTTTATGTTTGCCTCCCTACACTGCAGTCCTCTGTACTTTGGTACTGCTTCTGCTTGATCTGTCTTTGCAATGTCAGAACAAAAGAGACTGGGCAAATTCATTTTTAATTGTTTTGCATTTACAAACTGACCCAAGGCAGGTAGAGAAATCTGTTGGAATCCCATTAGAAACATGCTATAACAAGCTCTTTTCAATTGACCTTTTTTTAAAAGGTAAGAGTTCGTGTAGCTTCCTAGGTTACTGCAGGGGTGTGAGACTTCGATTTATTTATAGTTACCTGAAATTTGAGAAAACAAAACAAATAAAATATATTAAACAAAATAAAACAAAAAACCCCAACAAACAGCACACAAGCCCCACATCAATGTTATGGTAATTGTAGTACCTGGAATTACATGAGGGAGATCAGCTGTCATTTAATTCATCTTTGATCAAGTAGATGCCTTGCTTCCCATGATATTTCACTCCAAGCTCTAGTGCATTTCCTAGCAATTCCTGAGCAGTCAATTATCAAGTTACTTGAAGCAGAAAGTTCAGATGAATCTCCTTTTCTGGCATTTACTGACTGCTGGCAAGAAATATGCTGCTGACTCAGGCCTGACCACAGGGTTCTGGAGAGCTGTGAATGAAGGGCCACAGGGCAGGCAGGCAGTCTGTTACCTTCATCTTCCTCTTCTGGGCAATTGTCAGCTGGAGTCACTTTTTGGCTAAGATTGTGGCTCAACAAGAAATGTTGCATTGTTAATAAACCACTATTTCACAGATTTAGTCTATTGCTTACCAGTCATACTGTTAATAAGAGAAACAGGGGTTATCTGGGGGTTTTTTTAAGTGTTAAAGGGTTTATGTGTGTGTAAGGCAGTAAAAGCTGTGATGAACACTTAATAGGTAACTGTGTGGGAAGGAAAGAGTCACTGTCATTTAGCCTGTTTGGAAAGACCTCAAATGATAGTTAACCTCTTTCTGCCTAAGTTTCACAGCTGTTCTGTGTTTCATAGGGGATATGATCTTTAAATGTAACTTCATTTTGCTTTGGGGGAAGAGAATTTTTGGAAAACATATACTACAATTTTTCCTATTTTCAGGCAAAATTCTTGAAATGTTTTATAGCGGTTAAGTGACTAAAATTTCAATTGGGAATGTTGTCATTCTTTGTCATTCACGGAACATCTGTGAGTAACTTACATTACAAAACTCAGCAGTAAGCCACAAGGATTTGAGTTTCCTAGCTATATAGCAGATCATGGATTGACATAAGTAACAAAATAATGTTTTGCTTCCAAATTCCATGCACTATTTTGAAAAAAGCAGGAGTACATTTTAATATGTATGTAATAAAACTGCCTGAGACTTGCCTTACGATTTTTATTGGTGGCTGCAGTGAGAAATCTCATAGGCGTGAGTTCTGTGAAGATGCTTGAGTATGAGGAGTGTACAAAGCCCCACAACTCCTGTACACCAGTCAGGTGGCGATCTGTGATACTTTCATGAAGTTACTGACTAGCTTTCATTCAGGCATAGCTTGATCTGTCCCCTCAATTGCTCTGTCAGCCAAGTCCTGTTGCACCAAATACAGAAACTAGAAGCAGAACAACTCTCATGTTTCTCAGACAATGCTGAGAAGATGGAAACAGATTAACTGGAACATGAAGAGGTATATTGTGAGATGGAGAAATTGTGGCACAGGACACTGAAACACTGGAATCAAGCATGCAGAAAAATGCAGAATCTTGTGAAAATTCAACAAAGGGTTTCACTGACTACTCAGATTTAATGTACATTGTCACCTCCGTTTTGCAGGTCTCCTGTTTGTTGGTAACAGCACTGGCTTACCTAGCAGGTACTATGAAGATAAATTCACTGTTTTTCAGAGATGCCTGTATCCCAGCATTGAGGTGCATAAGTAAACAGGATGCTTAGTGAATTTAGAATCCACTAAAACTAGCCTACATCAGAAACTGCAAAATAGACTGCATCAAAAGTATCTTAACACTTATTTTTATGTTAAATAATCATACTGTTTTAATATTTGTATCTGTGTTTCTAGGTAATAAATCCAAAGAAAAAAGGAAAAAAGAAAAAGTATGTTAATTCTGGAACAGTAAGTAAATATATTTTATGTTACTGGATGCTTTTATCTTGAAATAGAGTGCAGTTGACTTGTAATTTAGCAGGATTAGAACAGAAGCTTCTGTGAAGGCCACAACAATAAACTATTTACTGTTATACAGCATTAATTTCAGGTTTTTTTAATTTAAAGAGTCTGATAAAAGCTCTGACCAAGTGTGCAATGACTTCCAAAATAAGTTAGATCAAAATTTCAGTCAAATTTCTGAAATTATTGGACTATTTATCTGAAACATAGATGGACTTTCAGAAGTCAATTTTCTTCTTAAATTTAACTTTAACTAATGAGTTAGCATCAGTAAAAGCTAGTGTGCTT
Organism: Psilopsiagon aymara; assembly: GCA_024733675.1. Classification (NCBI taxonomy): domain Eukaryota; kingdom Metazoa; phylum Chordata; class Aves; order Psittaciformes; family Psittacidae; genus Psilopsiagon; species Psilopsiagon aymara. The sequence continues at coordinate 58,668 of JANRGW010036443.1, read as the reverse complement.
AGCATGGCTAAACCAAAATGAGTCAACATTTTTTATTACCAAGGAGTTTTTGTAGATCGATGTTAAAAGATCTGTTAGTTCAGTTTGGGATGAGAGTTTAATGTCCTGTTGTTCATATTCCAGTCTGTTTTATTAACCTTTAGCAATACAAATAATTCCCAATTTCTCAGCTTCCATGTTCTGTCATCCATGAAATTCAAACTATCATTAAAAAAGAATAAGCTAAACGTTGAAGAATTGTATATTGCAAAACTAATCAGATGTAAGATAGATAGGTTTTTTGAAACATCCAGCATGTGGGGGTTTTTCCACATTAACAGTTCCACTGAAGTTAGTAGGGCTACTTTCAGTCTGAACTCCAGCCTTAAAGGAATGTTTTCTCATTCTCAAAGCTTGTGTAAGTCTGTTCATCAGTAGGAAAATAAACACTTATTTTGTACCTCTGCTTTAAATTGTAAAAAATAAGCGTAAGCAGCTTGTCTATGAACATTTGCCATTCAAGATCTGATTCATTAGGTAACTTTTTTTCTTATATATTCCTTTTACTACAATTTAATGTGTTTAAAGTTCTGTTATGCTAAATCAGTGAGTCAGAAACTTATGAAAAACTACTATTTTAAATCAATGCATAAAGTAAGTGTACTCAGAATGGTATGAAATCTGGCTTAGGGTACAGGAAAGCAAAAAATGCATTTACATGTTCAATTTTCCTATTGCATTTGGTTTGAAGTATTTTAACACCTTCACATGTGTCTGCATTTGAAAGAACATACTTTAGTCACTTTTGAACAGACAGAATCAACTGTGTCTTGTTAGCCTTTGTCTCAAATTGCATGGAAATTTCCCATAAACAGTAGTTAGAAATTTTCTTAGCTCTTTCCTTCTCTATCAGTGTTCTGTTGGTTTTGTAATTTCTTTTGTTTATCAAGTCCTTTTTGCATCCATTTGCCCTTACTTCTGTTAGTCCTTCAGGCTTCCCTTATGTTTCTCCAAATTGCCACTTTCCTATGTGTTTGCTTGCAGGGTTTTTTTCTCTCCCAGTCATTAATCCAAGATACTCTTCATCCTACAGTTTTCTAAATTTTCAAACCAGGCACCATCATTATCATTCTCCCTAATAGGAACTGGCTTTTGGAGAACTTTAAGTAAAGTGGATATCTATCACTGACTGCTATCTCACTGCTGCTTCTAAGGACAGCGTACCTACAGTAACCATATCAATTCATTATTACTTAAGGGGTCATTTTAAATTCAGACAGGCAAACTACATACTAAGGAGAAATGTTTCAGAATACATGATTAGTTTTGAACAATGCCAAGTAGCGAAATGTAAAATTCACTATGTAAAACTTCAAACGTTGGTATTGTCTGTATGGAAGTAAACATTTTGGCCACTTTGAAAGGGTGTTTTCTGTTCCCATTTTTTACCTTTTAAAATCTGATTCACTGAAAACATTTTCTTTAACTAGTTAAGAATAAGATGACCAACTGTAATAACAGATGAACCATTAAAATGAGTATCCAGTGGAAATCACATAAAAATTTCAATCTTATATGCAAGACTATGCTACTGATAGTCTGGTGAAACTATGTATATATAACTGTATATGGTTCTCTGTTCTCAGCTAGAAGGGTAATTTGATGGTTTTAAACTTTGCAATTCACTGGGACTCACAGAGAACCTGTGACAAAGAAAGTAAGGTGGAAGGCAGAATTGCTACCTGTAATCTCATTCTGAGTCCAGGTTTACAACATAGGAAATTTTCAGGTTTTATATTTTGCGGTAGTCGGAAGCAGATCAAATTTCATGACAAACTTCCCCCCCCTTTTTATTCCATGTATCATTATCAGTGAATTTGCTTTGAGTAGTTAGTTAGGCAGTTTTAATTGACTGCCTGATGAGCTTATATTGTGAGTTTTGTGTCACTTTGTAGATAAAGCAAAACTAATTTGGATAAAGTTCTTTGTTTCATAAATGATGTGCAGTATATGAAGATCTTAAATACTGGATCTTTCCCACTTGAGTTTATACTTCTGGCACTCAGGTGCTGAAAATGCCAGTAACTCATTTTGACCATTGCCCATGTGATCAGAAGATGTGCATGTGGCAACCTGCCCTGGAACGCAATCTTATGTCCCTTAAATGCTGCTTAAAAGCACCCCAACAAACAATTGTAGACTTCCAGATTTCCTTTCAAGGACTGCCTGTTGAAATGGTTTCTTTTTCTTTTTCTTTTTTTTTTTTTTTTTTTTTAATTTTCTTTTTTCCTTAATACTGTAGGAAATTTTGTTGTAAGGACAGAGCTCCCAAAACATTGTGCTTATGTCTCTACTTGTTCAACTGGGAAATGACAATTCATGTCTGACTCTCTTTTATTTGCTTTCAGGTAACATTGCTTTCCTTCCTAATTGAAACAGAAGTTTCATTCCTTGACTATATTAAAGGCGGGTATGTGATTGGCAACAAACCTTTCTTGTTTTCACAGTCTCAGTGTAATTCACTAACAATTTGTGTATGTGCTTTGCTTATGATGACTCTGAGTAGTATCAGTAAAGAGATGTATTGTTTCCTCATTTTAGAGTCTGTCCTTTTCTACGTAAAACCTGCAGTTACTGCTGTAAGTTAAGTCATAGAACTTCTCTTAAAATGTTGGAATCGGTACTAAAACACTGACATTGAGTAATGACCTCTGATCAGCCAGTGAAAGTTGGATTAAATGAAAGGGAATTACCTAGATACTATAAAATTAGTAAAATGCTGGTTTATTTCTTCTGATTACACTGACCTTTGGTGTATTTAATATTGGCATTTATTTAGAGCCTTTCCCTTTCAAAGGCATTTTTTCAATACTTATTATGTACAATTTATAACACATTCAATTTCTTATTTATTGTCATTTTCCAAAAAGCGAAGTAGAGACAGAAGCATTGCATGGCTTACCCTAGGACATGCCTAGGTTGAATCTCAGGAATTCCTCTGGGTCTTAACCTCCTTGCCAAAACCCAGTTCTTCTCTAAGATAAATGAAAATACTTTGTTACATGTTCCTAGGCACTTAGTATGGATTTTTGTGGCATACCATATGAATATACATCCCACATTTATTTTAAAGCATTGATTTCCTGTGAAGAAGAAAGTTACTTTTTTTGTGCCAGGCTTCAGCTGAAATGAAAAAGAACTCTGTGCTGTATTTTGGCAGTAGCAATATAGGGCTTTGACTTTGTTCCCAACAGTGGCAATCTTATGTTCCTGTTGTGGACTTTAGCAGAAGCAGAAAATGGCCATCCATCCATGTTTACCAGAATTTTGTACTGAATGAAATGTATGTATGCACAAATGCATGAAGAAACAGTTTTACCTCTAGTGTTTTGTGACGCGTGTTGCACATATTTGCCGCAGCCATATTATCTGGGGATATGAATGGGGATTCATTCAGTATTCATCTCTACAAGAAGAGTATAAGGAACTGAAGAATTAAGTTTTTTATCTAAATTTGGAAAGAAAAATATATGGTGGGTGCATTCATGATCTTTTTAGAGTGTCATTTCTCACTGAGATGTTACAAGTTAATAAACCTAATTATCTACATTCTGTAGACAAATAATAGAAATTTTGATTACAGATAACACTTTGTTGTTCTTACTGATATTTTGTATATATCTCTGTAACTGCAAGTCAAAGAACACCTATGCTGATACTTACAGTTTAAGATTTTTTCTGCTCTTTTATATAAATAGAGTATAATTCAGCAGACTGCTCTGTGCTTAAAAGTATGAGCGGAGCATTAATATTTATTGTTTAATTATTTCATATAGAATCTTGTTTAATGATTCATACTGTTATTTGTGTGTACATGCCAGTGAAAACTGTAGGAGTACTTGTATAAAATGTTACCTTTCTGCAACCTATACAGTTTTACAAACTTGACAGTAGGCTGAGACTCAGACTCATTCTCTTGGCTTCTCTCTCCCTTCATTTATCTCATTTAATACTACTACATATCAGTTGCAGTCCAGTTGGCAAATTATGAAGAAAGGGGGAAGAGAAGATTTCATCATTAATCAGTCTGTTTTCCCATCATGCCCTCCAAAATTGTTTTTTTTTAATTCCCTGGTTTTCTTCCATTTAGTTAGGCAAGGGTAGGAAAACACTGATTCTGCAATAGGCACAATATTGAATCTTTGATAAATGGGTGCTTATGAAATATGAAATACTTCATATTCAGAACTTTCATTGTAATTGATTTGAGGTGTCTAGAAGTAATATTGATTTAATGGAAATCTTGACAGCTTTAACTGCAATAAATTGGGATTACAGTCTTAATTTCATTTGTGGTTTGAGTGCATCTGTTTAATTGGGAAATTCTAATAGCAGTATCATCAATATGACTTGGTTGTGTTGTGGGTTTTTTTAAAGTTCTGAAGAATTAAATAGAAGTTTGTCCACAAATTCTAATTCCATTTTACTACGTAACAATGGATTTTGTAGCAGTGTAGCAGGAAAGTGGTAGATGTCTTTTTTGCGTCCACCTTGCATCTTAAGAATCTTACATCTTACTAGCCAGCGTTTGCTTAGATCTTGATACTTAATCACATATTTTGCCACGCTGCTCTTCCCACATTTAAAATAGGAACATTGTACTAAAAATTGATGTATATTTCAAAATCTGATTTCTCCTGCCACTTACCAGTGAAAAACATATTCCTATCCAAATACCTCCAAATATATGGATAAGCTAAGGAATGCAAGTTATAAGGCCTTGAAGAGGAGAGCAATTGAAATTATCTTCGTTTACAGGAATGACTGTCAAACGGTTAGTTCATAGTCTGCTTGGTTTTGTTTGGAAGAGAAACCAGGAGGCAAAAAGTTGCTAGACTCAGGACAGAAAGGATATTTCTATGCAGAAGTTCCTAGCCTCTTTGACTTAGAATAGGGTGTGAACTAACAAGTTACTAGGCATCTAAATCAGTGAAATTCAGTAAACTGAATCTTGTGCAGCTCAAAAATATTGTCATCTCTTCTGTCCCAGATTTGTGGAAGATAGGAAGAAGTATTTTCCTCGCATCCTGTTAAAAGCCTTTCCTTCATCCAGGTTTTTGGAAATGAACACTCACACATTGTTTAGATTCTGAAGGCTTTGGACATACATTTTTAACTGGACTGAATTTAATCATTAATGGTCAAATGGAAATTTAGAACTCCTTTCATGACAGCTATTTCCATCCAACCAGTACACCATATAATGTGGTGGCATGTATATTTGATGTTCAGAGGAGACCCGCTGAGAGAGAAACTTACAAAGCAATGGCTGCCCTAATTACACATTTTGGAGGCTTTACCATATATTTCTTCTGTCCGTGGAGAATAATAAGGAGTAATAAGACTATGCAAGAGCAAGGTGTTGTAGAGTCTTTGTCAGAAATATGTTCTCTAAGTTGATACAGCATTTGGCCAAACAAGAATCTGCAAAGGGGAAATTATAACTGTCACTGGGGACTTAAATACCATATAGAGGATGCAGCCTGTTGGTAGTGTTAGTTACTCCATTAGCTCCACTGTAGAGTTCTGAGCAGTTAGTGGTCCTCAAACCTTCAACAGCTCCCCGCTCTTGCTAACAGACCAGCTGGTTGTCACTCTGAAGCCACAGGAGGAAATTCGTCATTCCTTCCAATGTGCTGTTTAAAAACCCCTAATTGTTACAAATCTTATTGAGACTAATCAAGTGCTACAGCCAGACTTTGTTCCCTTATGTATATCAGTGATGATGGAGCTCTGATTAAAAGACAATAGATTTTGACTTGCTTTCCTAAAGAAACACACAAAATGGCTACTCTGTCATTGTGAGGTGAAGATTGCTGTTTCTTTTCAGCTGCTTTTTCAATTTTTTGTGGTAGTATAGGGTAAAATCACCTGTCCAGGTAGCAAATAGGCCATGTCTTTCTATACCAGAAAAATACTGGCAGAGCAGTAGTGATCTAACCAGCTCTGAATCTATAAGACACATTGCTCTGCTTGGATATTTTGCTGTAGTTCTCCCTTGAGGTGGGACATGAAGCAGCTCAGCCTGCCTAGCCAGGTGTCAGTGTTTTAGCAGCTTTTGTGTAAAGACTCATGACCTCGCAGCATCACTCATGTAGCAGGTGTCATGAGCTTTTAGTGTAGCTCCTTGGAGAGCAACACAACTGGAAAAGCAAGGACACAGCCTTAGACAAAGAATTGTCCTTATCAGAAACAGAAGTTGTGTTCTTTTGATATGTTTTCAAATTTGCGTCATTAAATCAGGCACCTAAATTTGTGTCAAAGACTTCAATTTTATAAGCTTTTTTAAATTTTTAATGTTTTTATGACAAATTAAGGAATTTTCAGCTAATGCCCCTTATACAAAATACATTAATGAAGACTACTATTTAAAAATAAGTAATTGTTGATGAAGGCTAATAGGCTAATAACAACAGTAACTTAAAAATTTGTAGTTGATGCAACCTAAGAATTAGTGTATTAAAAAGAAATAAAGCATGCAGTAGAAATAAAAGCAGGACAGTGGACTTTCAGCTGTATTCATTACATTTAATTTGGTTCTAGAATAATATGTGTTACCATGAAAACACTTCTTTAAATGTCATCCAGAATGATTTCCCAGTCATCCCATTTGGCTTCCAGTGTACTTGTATCCAATGTTTTTGTGGCACACAGCTTTTAAATTAGCCTTTCTGGATAAATTTTTCAGTTACGTCTGATGAATTGTTTCAGTCTTGGTGAAATGGTAAAGAAATCAATAGTTTTTCTTAATAATCATTAACACAAAACACATTTGATAGTATTACAGCTGCTTTTGAAAACATTTTTCTAGTGGTGTTAATTTGAAGTTAACTTGTTTGAAAGACCCAGCTTTGTGTTTAGAAAAGGTTTAATTGCATTTTGATAATTACAAGGGTTGATCTGTGTTTTGTACTTTTTTTGCAATTTATTATTCCTTTCCTCAGAAGACATTGGTGCCTTGTGTAACTTAGTATTCCATGTCTCTTTTCCATGAGATCATGTTCAGAGAGATGTTTCTGGTATGGAATCAGAATTGTTTAGGTTAGAAAAGAACCTTAAGATGATCAGGTCCAACTACTAACCTAGCACTGCCAAGCCCACCAATAAACCATGTCCCTAAGGGCCATATCTACACATCTTTTAAATTCCTCCAGGAATGGTGACTCAGCCACTTCCCTGGGCAGCCTGTTCCAGTGCTTGACAGCCTTTTCTGTGAAGAAACTTTTCCTAATATCCAGTCTCAACCTGTCATGGTGCAACTTGAGGCCATTTCCTCTTGACCTATCGCTTGTTACTTGGAGAAGAGTCTGACCCCCACCTTGCTACAACCCCCTTTTAAGTAGTTGTAGAGAGCAATCAGGTCTTCCTTGAGCCTCCTTTCTTCCATACGTACGTTGTGTGATACATGAAACAAAACAGTCATTGAAAACATGGGGCAATCATGGTTTACAGGTTTGCCCCAGTAGAGTTTTGTTCTGGCTTTCATGGTTCTCTGTGAGCCATAAATGATGTTCTCTGTGGTCATGTGTCCATAGTGCGAAGTGACAGCTTTATTAAGAGTGGGATCTGGTTTCCTGAACTATATAGGCATTTAATGCTATTTTAGACTTCCCAAAATTTCCATGGTGTAGTAAATACACTGGGGTCTTTAAAATAGCATTAAGAATCTATATTTAGGAAACTGAAATCTAATCTATGTACAGTCATCTATAAATTGTTGACATCAAGTAACTGGTTTAAGTTCTTGCATGTTTGTAGCGGTATCATCAAAATGTATATGCAGATGGAAGCAAATTCTAGAGATGTAGACATCTGTTTTGATCTTATTTTATATCGTGATCTTTATAGTTGTCAAACTTGCAGATAGCGTGATATATATACCCTTCTGCTTGGACAAAAACCATTCAGATTATAGTGGGTTGTAAATGGGGAAGGGAGATTTTCTAGTTTACCAGTTGGGTTTCTGTTATCTGGAGCAATATAATACGGATACACCACTTTGAGGAATACTTCAGAAACCGATGCTGTCAGTCATTACCTGTAGTCACAGGACTTTTTTCTTTTTTTCCATTAGATATGGTTTTTGTATTTTTCTTTTGTTAGCCATGTTCCTTTTATCTTTTTCTTCTTACTAATTGGATCAGAACAGCTGATCCAGGAAGTGGGCTTACAAATAAATTTTGCTGTTCTTATGCTGAGGGAAAGCTGTTTGAGGGTTTTTTCTTTCCTCCTTGGAAAAATCTTCAGCACTTTGAAGATTTTTGTACTGGAGTAACTGACATATAATGCTTGGAGGAGTCTTGTTTTCCTCTTCAAACACTGCACCACACCAAAGCCCTTAAAATTTAAGTGCGGCCAGATTATAGCCCAAAAGCAGTTTTGCTTAGCAGTGCTGACAGGAACTCTAAGAATAAGAATAAATATAGAAGTGGTATTGTTATTAGACTTTTTTGTTGCTGTTTTTCCAAACCTCCTCTTACCTAACGAGGACAATTTGTCTGCACGCTATAGTAATGGTGATAGAAAACTAGTTGATGTGCATTTCTTAGGATCTTTATTCTTACAGCTAGCTGACAGTGCAGAAAGACATTGTGATTAACAAGCCACAGGGCCTGACATTTGGGAATGGAGCAAATTAAATGTGACTTGTCATGCTATTAATAAGTTGTGGTGAAGCTGCGTAAAGCATAATGCCGAAATATTGATGCTAAACTTCTCTTATAAAGCTTAGCTCTTCTCAGAGATTGCAGCAGCTTTAACCATTGTCCATGTTGAGACCACAGCATTTTTAGAAGTATTCCAGGCTGACCATGTTGATACTGTAAGCATTAGTAGGCTTTTACTACTTTTTTGGAAACAGTCCACCCATACCCTAGCTTAGTTTGTTGTAGCCTTGATCAGTATGATAAAATGATTCCATGTTAGGTTTTTTTTTCACATCCATCTTTGCACATCAGGTTATTTGAGCAGTAGAACCACTACTGCACAGGCCGGTGTCAGATTGATGATGTTTAATGTAAATGTGTATGAGTTAAATCTGTTTAGTAGCTTTCAGAGAGCTTAAATTTTGGCTCATTAAGTTTATTGTTGCACACACAAAGAGGCAGAAATTTGAAGGATGATGTAAAAGACTCAATCTGAGCAAATTCATGCAAACTCTTTTTCCTGATAGAATCTTACTAGCTGAGTGATTATCCCCAGAATGACAGTATTTTGTCCTGAAGGAAGCTGCAGAACAAAACTGCATTTAATTGTGTTGCTGCTCTGTAGAAGTCCATTAATGATTTTCTTTTGACAATAAATCTATGCTAACAACTGATCCATGCACAATAATTGCTTTATTTAGCTGCTGCTATAAATACAGGTCTTTGTATTCCTGCTTCCAGATTTTACTTTAATCTTCCAAGAATTACCTTGATGCACTCACTTGAAGTAGTGACTATGTTAACATGAAAAACAATCCACTGCCAAAATTTGTGATATCCCATCCAAAGATTTTACGCATAGCATGATTTGAAATGTTCTGATTGAAGACAGTTTTCTTAACGCTGAAAGGAGCAGATTAGAAAAAACCTACTTCCCTTGTCAAAGTCTTCGATGTCTAGGGCTAAAATATGCTCAAGGAGTAATCAGTATTTCTGTTGAAACTGAATTAAAAATGCTTATGGATGTTCATAATCTTATTAAGGACTTAGGATTTTTCACAAACAATGAAGAAAAAGGGAGGATGGAGTAAAGTAATAGTTTTCGGTGTGCTAATAAAGTAATGTTGTATAGCTCTTGGCTGGAACCTTATAAAAGAGTTTTCTCAGTGTTTATTTCCTGTATTAGAAAGTCAGTGTCCTACAGTTTGTCCACAAACAACCTTATAATCTCTATTTATTTTTCCACATGACAGTACAACTGTTAATAAGTTTTCTATTTGCTTTTTCTACAGAACCCAAATCAATTTCACAGTAGCTATTGATTTCACAGCCTCAAATGGTAAGAACAAAAAGAAATACCTTGTGTATGTAATGTGCTGTGTTCAGTTTTAAGTGTATATGTGTGTGCATATGTATCTGTATCAGTATTCTGCTTAACTTCATTGTGTTATTGCTACATATAAAATTGAGTAAGTAGGAGCAGTCTGAAAATATTTGTGTATTTTCTGGGTTCTTTTTGTTTATTAATTGCTTGGAGCAAACTGGCTATTTTAGAAGACACCATTGAGAGTGGCAAAAAAAGAGTTTCAGGTGGAAATACAGATGAAGTGGGGTGAAGCAAGAGAAATTTTAATCTTCCTCCAAAGCTGCTTTCAGAATGTGATAATGCTTTTGTAAATTTTATCTTAAAAGTGTATATCATATTATAAAGACACAAATTTATGAATCTAATCATAATTTCTTGCTGTCCTTTCCATGCTGAAAAGATTTACAGATGCTGCTGTTAACCTATCAAAAATGCATTCAGAACATTGCATTTTTTTACCTCATACAGCCACAGTTACATATCTACAAAATAAGTTAATTTCCTTTTCATGATCTTTTCTTTCCAATCTCTGCTTTCTTAGGTTTCTATTAATTTTGAAAGAGAAAATTTTGAAGTGATTCAGTTTTAAAGTAAATCTGGTTCTTGCTCCAACAGGTAACCCTTCGCAGCCTACTTCACTGCACTACATGAATCCCTATCAGCTGAATGCCTATGGCATGGCACTGAAAGCAGTAGGAGAAATAATTCAGGACTATGACAGTGATAAAATGTTCCCAGCTCTAGGTTTTGGAGCGAGACTGCCTCCTGATGGAAGAGTATCACATGAATTTGCACTGGTAAGTAATTAAGTGTCTATGTATTGTTTGAATTTCTTTACTACCACAAAATTTTGGGTGTTAAGGTTGGAATCTTAAGCAGTTTCTGGACGAGTAAAGAACAAAGAATGTGCTAATTCTTCTGTCTGAAAGACTCTTCCAAAATTTTTCACCATAGTGAAGTCACCGAGAAAAATCCATAGCCAAGAAGTCCCTGTAGGCCAAAAATAATCATAAAGAAAAGTAATCATCTTTAACCTCAGCTGTAGCAGCATGAAAAACAGATGCTTGAAAGACTTCAGATTGAAGCTAATCTATTTTAAGAAGCAACCGAATCATGGTCCAAGATAATCCTTCATTATTATTGTTATTGTTGTCTATAATTTTCTGGGATCTCTTTATCTTTTACAGACTGCTAGTTTAGAGATGAAAGTGGACTATAAGCTGAGGTACAAGAACAAATCTGAGATTGGTCCATGTGCCAATAATAAGTTACAAAACTAAATCTTAACAGGATTTTCCAGAAAGGTTAATGTGTTACAACTGATGCTTGTGATTAGTGTGGATGTTTATCTCCTTGCTTATTTTGAGGTTTTTGTTCTTCTCTGAGTAGGGTAAAGTTGCCAGAATTACAGCAAGTGTAGGTATATCAGATAAGTTTTAATTAGATAGCAGCAACCACATGGCAGAAGACTGGTGATTGTAGATGTGTATTTCTTCAGTCAGCTTGTGCTAGAAAACAATGGATAATAATTTTCCACATAGATAGTAATTTAAAACAGGTGTAATTGCAGATATTCATTTGGCTCACAGACCTTGTTTGGACTTTTGTGTAGCAAGTTCAAATATATTGATACATATAATCTTAGGGCTATTAAAACAGCAGGCTTATTTCTGGCTAGTTCAAGTTTTAAAACATGTTTCTAAAATTAATTAATTCATGAGGCATTGTGGTGCTTTTACAGAGGAAAAAGTCTTTATTTCCTCCCTCCATATATAAACATATATAGGTGTTTCATATTTAATGCTAAGCAGTGTTTTCAGTACTCTCTTTTAACTCTCTAGATCAATTCAGTGAAAAGCCCCCTTTGCATTTCTAGATTCTCAGGGAGGTATACTGTACCTTAGAATAAGATACTGGAACATTAAGCCAATGAGGTATTGGCACCTGAAGGACAGTAAGATGATTTGAAAGATTTTGAAGCCTTACATGGATCATTTGTATGGCCCAAGATAGGTTGTTAAACTGGGATTTAGTTTATGTGTTTGTATTGTTATCTGTAAATAGGTATCCTCATTATAGAGTCATTATGGAGGTAAGCAGTAAAATGCCTACCTCAAGAATTTACAGTAACAGCCATGTCAGTGGGTTTCCAAAGAGTAAGTTCCTTTCTTCACCTGTTTATACCAGCTTGAAAATCAGTTTTCCAATGCAGAAACATTGATGTTTTTAAAGTATGAAATCTTTGATCCTGAACTGCATTTCTAAACAATATGCCAGTTTTACATCTGCCCTGTAATTCATACCTTGAACGTGCACTGGGAAATGCTTCTTGGTTTGCATGTAACAAAGACTTTAATTCCAGTTAAGATGGTATTTATGCCTAGGAACCAGTTCCAGTGATTCAGACTGCCTATAACATGAGGCTGCTAGAATCTCCTTCGCTAGGCAGTTAACCCTCCCAACCAGCCGCAACACTGACATTAGCCATTTGTAGTAAAATCTCTGAATAGAACCTAGAATGCTTAGGGTGTTGCCATTTAAAAATGTACTCTGGGTAGTGTTCACTAACCTACATTACTTCATAAGTGCTTTTAGTGATTATCTGTTATTTTCATTAGAATGGAAACCCTCAAAATCCATACTGCCATGGAATTGATGGTGTAATGGAGGCATATTACAGGAGTCTAAAATCTGTACAGCTTTATGGACCAACAAACTTTGCCCCTGTAATAAATCATGTAGCCAGGTAAGCATCACAACAGATACTTTGCAGAAACTTTTTATTGTCATTATAACTATCCTATATAAAAGGCTAGCAACAGCTGCATGATGCTAAATATTTAAAAAGGTATTTACAGTTCTTTTGTTTATTCAGTCTAACACAACTAACTTGTATCTCTGAGTAGCTTTGAAGACCATGTGCTAGAATTTTGAAGAATTTCATCACTGACTGAAAATAAATACAGGTGATCCAGTTGATCCATTGCATGTTAAAATCAAAATTAAAGACAGTGTTTTGAGATCACTCTGCCATGTTCCATTTTTGCCTTTTGGAGCACAGAGTTTTTGCTTCACAGAAAAGGCATAAACCTATCAAAAAAAAATTTACAATATGTATTTTTAGGTGTGTGTAGTTCCCTTAATCTCAGATAGCTAAATTGTCAACAAAATTGTTAATTCTACAGTCCAGTGAAAATTAATCTGCAAATCCTATGGTGCAGAGAATTCTCTGTGCACCCCAGCATGGCCAAATAGCTGATTACAGTTATTTATCATTATGATTAGTTGTTCCATCTTTGAATCACACCATTCAAATTATGTAGATGTATATTCCAGTGCTTCTCTTCAGCAGATAGCTTTTTCCTTTTAATCTTTCCTTTGACAGTGTCTCTCCACTAGCATGTTTTAGACTGTAAGAAAATATGCCAAAAGTTACGGCAGCTGAATTCCATATATGTGGCACTGAGTGTTGGCAATTAGCAGTGTTAACTGGAAATCTAACCCACTGACTTTTCTGGCTCCTTCTTTAGAACTGATCGTATCAGCTGAGCTGGTTTAGAATTTCACAATTAACCCCAAGCTACCTGTTCATTGCTAAAATTGAAAATCTTTATTTAGTACCATCAAAGCATTGGCATAAACTGACTTCCTTTTCTCACCAGGTGTTTCTCAGGAATAGTTGTCAACTCTGGCAGAATTGCAGAAGCTTGTCACCAACATATGTAGTTCTTACACTAAATGTTTGTCTGCATATCATGTTGTTGCAAACTTTGAAAACTCCCCCTGGTAGCAAGACACACTACATTATAGTGGGAAAACTAAGTATCTTCAGGAGGATTTCTACTGCATGATCATTCTTAATGCAGTCTGTGTAGCAGTCCAGTTCTCAGGAACGTCATTTTCCTTCAAGATGTAATTTCTTGGCTATTTTATTGACTCATGGACATGGTACTAGAAATTATGATTTAGTCTGAAATTACTCTTTGATCCTACCTTCAGCTTCAAAGGAATTTCTTCTTCCCACATCCCTCCTGTTTAAAAATAGGCCTCTAATGCTGTCTCTGAAAACAATGTCAGATATTGCTATCCTGGTATGATCTCAGAGCACTTCAGAAGTTCTTTAAGCAGATAATATTATCCTTTCCCTGGCAAGAAAGTTACCTAAGCTATATCAGATTCAACTTAGTGTCTTCTGTCATCTCCCCTCTGCATAGATCTTTCTTGTGAAAGACTTTAGAATATTTTATTCTGTGGAAAATTTGAAATAACTGAATTTCTTTTCCATTTCTTCAGTGTAGGTATGTAGACAGTAGTAAGTGCTCAGAAAGGATAATGAATTTTTATTTTACTCCCATCATTCCTTGTCACTGCAGTCATCATTGGAAGCACTGTGATAAAAATGAGATAAAAGAAGTGTCTGCCGGGTAGTGAAAATGTATTCCACAGTAGGAATTGCTGATCTAGATACCTGTCTATCAGTTCCTACTATTAGCATGCACATAGATAATGTTCAACAGGTTCATTGCCTGTGTGGCTTCTCCACCCATTTGTGTCTTGGGGAGAGAGGGAGAAAAATGTGTCTTCTTTCTGTGAATTGTAGATTCCATTTCACACAGATTCCTCCAAATTCTTGTAAATGTTGTGGTTACCACAGCATTTATTGGAAATGCATTGTGTAGTGTCAGAGTTAGAATTTTCTTAAGCACATGCAGTCATCATGAGCATCATTAGAAAATATCCTGTCCAGTGAGGCAGGCCTTTCATGTTCAGTGACTAGTAAGCAAGTTCTTGGACACTCCTCTTCTGAACTTGGACATATATTCCACAGTATTCATATGGAGACAAGCTTTTTGATTTTGTACTGCTCTCCATACTACTTGTTGCTACTTTTATTACAAGGCTCCATTGCCTGACTCCATCACAGCCCTAAGAGCCTTCCTCGAAGTAGCAACTATGCTGGCTGCTGCCAAGTGAAACAATGAGTGGAGCAGCCTGCTCCACACAACAAAGAAGTTTTTCTCTAACTATATAGGACACTTTGGACCTTGGGAGTTGAAGGTACATGAACTTTATTTTCTGGCGTGAAGGCCAAAGAGTTCAGTGGGGCTGCTACAGACTCCCTGTTTTCAGAACTTCCCAAATCTTCAAAAGCTGCTCCTCTTCAAAGATCAGTTGTTTTTTGGGTCCTTTGACCGAAGTGGGACTGGAGGGCACTGGGAGTGTTTTGTATTTTTGTACAGCACAAGGAGAAGCTTGAGTCTTGAAAGGACATCTGTGGGTAGTGCAAAGATAGTAATATCTAAGCCAGGATTGCAGGGTGCATGTTTACCTATTTTACAAGTGTGCACATAAATGTGAACTATATATCTGCAAGCATGGTCGACAGTAAATAACCTGGTTTTCTATAACAACAACAAAAAAGAAATACTTATGAGCATGCTGATTCCTGGTAAATTTTATTTGTGCTGTAAAACCAACCATTCAGTATTCATGTATGCCTTTCATACCAAGCTATGTTCCCCAGACATAATAACTATTAAATAACTTAGACTTTCTAATGACTCATGATTCTATAAAGGACATTCTGTCCATGCTTCTCTTCTTAGTGATACAGTTCCCACTTTTCACTGATACAACACGTGCAGATTATCAACTTCAATACTGTATTAGTTGCATTTTTCTAATGTTCTCATTTAAAATGGAATGTCCATCTTAATCATGAATGTCTTCACTTTTCAAAATCCACTGTATCGTGGGGTTTCCTATTAGTTGTTAGTAGTCAATTTTTTTAAATACATCTGTTTTTCATTTTATTTCATTTGCATAAAGTGATTTTTTACTATTATAATGTTGTTTTTCTTCCCTTAGATATGCTGCCTCAGTAAAAGATGGCTCCCAGTATTTTGTTCTTCTCATTATTACAGATGGAGTTATTTCTGATATGGCTCAGACAAAAGAATCCATTGTGAATGTAAGTTCTGCTAAAAGTGTTGACATTTTAAAGAATTATTTTGCTATGAATTAATATTTCAGGCAATAGACTAAATAACTTCATACTTCAGGCCCTAACTTTGTTCCATAAATAAGTATTTTTTTCCAAACACCAGGTGTTTATTATGCATAAAGACATAAAGAAAGCAAAACTTGAATCTCAGCTTTATTAGATAGTATTCTAGGGGAAATGATACTCTTCTCTCTAGTAATGTATGTTCATCTGCTTCTTGTCTTCCTTACTCATGCAAACCCTACCATGTAGTTTTTCATAGTGAATTGTTCTTTATCTTTCTAGCAATTGCAGACAGCTTTGATTCCCCCCTTTGTCAAAACTGCCCCAAACTTTGTGACTCCAAATGGCAAACATACCACTAATGACTTCCTTCTAAATAGTCCCCTAGAATTTTCTCAATTCTTGATCGTTTCTCAGTTTCTTCATTATTTTCAATATTTTTCTTTTCAAAACTGCTACGAATGTACTCATTTAAGTAATA
This sequence comes from Psilopsiagon aymara, assembly GCA_024733675.1. Taxonomy (NCBI): domain Eukaryota; kingdom Metazoa; phylum Chordata; class Aves; order Psittaciformes; family Psittacidae; genus Psilopsiagon; species Psilopsiagon aymara. The sequence goes on along the minus strand of JANRGW010036443.1, from coordinate 42,130 downwards.
TTCTGTTTTATGAACAGGTTCCGGTTTGCTTTTGCCCCTGGGAAATATCAGATGGAAGTACAGAAACTTCCAGACAGGGTTTGAAAAGATCTATACCATTAATTTGGTGCATACCACAGTGGATCTAGTTAAAAGTGAAGTGGTGGGTGAAAAGCCTTCATTAAAATAATGAAGCATCATATCAAAATAAGTAGTGTTGAATTAGGTGGCATATTTTTGAAGGCCCACTTTCATACCTCCTGTAAAGATTCAATGCATTCCAGTTTGTAGAGTGCACATGAAAATATTACTGAAATATTCTGGTTTCCACTGTCAAGCAAGATACCCTCAGGTTCTTGCCAGCAGCACACAGGCACAGTCTGTGTGTTAATAAGGGCTCTGGCAGCCCACGTGAGAAGTATTTATACCCAAAGCTGTTACTGTGTTTGAAAGTACCAGCTTACTTCTCTTCTTCCAGCTTCCAGTATTAAAGTAGGGTAAACTGACTTTCACTTTTGAAGGAGATAAGCTTAGAAGTTCATCTTCTTGTCTAGCCTAGAAGTTTAAAACATAGCTTCTTTTAGATGAGCTTCTGTTAGGTAACAAAAGGTCTCTGTGGTGAAAAAAGTGCGGCTGTTAATGTAACTCCCCCCTCAATTTGAAGTACATTAAGTAGAAGACAAAAGTAAGGTTGCTGGTATCTTGTAAGGTTAAGTAATTTGCCACTAAGACATATAGAAAAAACGTGTTTCCAGTAATAGTTCATTTCCAGGAATAATACCTATTAGTCTGCAACTGTCTGGAAATACAGCAGATGTGTTGTTAGCTTGAAGTGAGTTGAAGTTTGGGAATATTTGCTGTCTTTTTATGAAGATGCATTCATCCTTCTGTGTACTTCTTGTAGTGTGAGTGCAGTATACCATGACAGAACTAATTAAATGTTATTCAATATCAGTTTTTTCAGTCTTATTAATATCCAAAATGATAAAAAGGGCAATGATGTTCAGTGCAGCTTGATATGTATAAAAATCAGGAAGAATGTATTTCATTTTTTAACACTAATTGAGCTTTTAGGCATCTATCTCATTACATATATGTCAGACACATTCTGTTTTACCAAACTGTTTAAAGGTTATGCTGTCATTTGGGAAATGCCAACACTTAAGTGCAAAAGTTTAACTCTTTGTCTTTATGCTGTCCTTGACATTTACTGTTTCATATACATTATATCACATAATACCATCTCTGTGTGAGAAGGAATCTCTTTGAAGAATGTTTTCTTTACAATCAAGCAACAAGATTCTAGAAAATACCTGAGAAACAGAAAATGTTCTGTTCCAAGAAATGCCTTCAAGTCTTGAAAATATTCTGTACTCAACTATTACTGACTTATGCAGGGCAGTGTAATTCAGTCACAGTTACACTGTATTTATGGCCCTTAATCACAGAGTCACAGACTGGTTGAAGTTAGAAAGGACCTCTGCATGACGTCTTGTCCAGCCCCATGCTCGAGCAGGGCCATCTAGAGCTGTTGGCCCAGCACCATGGCCAGACAGCTTTCACTGTTATCTTCAGTAGCATATCTTAGTATTTCACTAACAAAGGTTTATTCATTTTCTCTGCACTCTGTTACAGAATTTTTCCTGGAAGATTGACTATGTAGTAACAATTTGTGATGAATTCGCAGTCAATGTATATAATGTATAATGTATAGTGGTGTGGAGCATTAAATAGTGATTTATAGATTAGTGTATTTTCATTGTTTTAAATAGCATGTTTACAGTAATTAACTGCAAATCTTCTGCTTAAAGTTAGTTTTATATGAAGTATTGTGACAGATGAGAAATGGGCAATGGTGATGATGTTATCTAAAATGAGGATATCTTTTAAATGAGGAAGAAAAACACTTTTTACATTCCAAAATAAAAATACTGTGTTATAAAACCACCTGATTTCAGAGAAGCAGAGTTTAGTTCAGTAGGTAGTATACCTCTGTGATTTTTGGCCAGAGTATACTCCTGTTTAAAATGCCCGTAGACATTTCACCGTTCATCAGATTATCTCAATAACAAATAGTTGCCATCCCTGACATTTGGCAGATGGTTTTTTTCTGTTGTTACCCTCCTCAACAGAGGCAGTTTCAGATGACTTCTGGCAGCTGTCAGATATCTTGTGCTTCTCTCAGGGCAAGAGAATCCAATATTTATAATACTGTTTTCGTAACAGAGAGTTTGTTCAGGAAAAGTTAGGTGTCATCTTTTCTTTGTTCCATTGAATGAAAGATTAAGTAAAATTGCAGATCTGACCATAATCCAGTTAAATATCTTGTTTAATTTGTGGCACAAATGACTGACTTGAATATAATTTTATTCATGGAAGAAATACAAGATTATTGCTCAAGTGAGTTATTTATTCTCTTGAGAAAAATTGGTATAAGATCTATGTAAAAGATAGTGTCACATAGTTCCAAGAAACTACATAAAATCAAGGAGAAGCAAAGAACATTTAAATAAATGTCAAACTGTCATTAGGTACATATTTGCAGTTATTGGCAGTTTACAGAATTTTCAAGATAGATTTGTCATCTTCATAGGCATATCAGTATTAAATCCTAATGTAGTTTGTTGTGTTTAATTATAATCCCATGTGATTTGAAGACTTCAGAAGGAAAAATAAATTAAAATAATCATCTGCCTTTTTCTCTTCATCGCAGACATTGTGTACCACTGCAGCAGGCAGTTTACATGCTTGACTTTCTTGGTGGAAAAAACCATGGTTTTTAAAACATTACTTCAGCGTGTTCTTATTCAGAGTCCTCAGATCTCACATATTTTGGCAGAGGTTATGTAAAGCATTAAACCTCTTTTTCTGCTTCTTTTGAAGGCTTCAAGGCTTCCAATGTCAATAATTATAGTTGGAGTAGGACCAGCAGAGTTTGATGGTAAGTGTTCCAGTGTTTTTCCTAGAATTTTTTAGATTTGTTTACATTTTAGTAATATGTGGCTTTTCAAACAAATGCTGTTCTTTAAAAGCGCATAATATGGAACCAGCAGTAAGCACTGTTGACATTTCCAGCTGGACTGATTGATATCTCAGTGTGATTACAAGCTACCATGTGGAGCTGTGTAGCCCCTCAGGCTCTCTGTTCAAGTCACAGAACCATATGGGGGCTCAGCATTTACAGAGCTCCAAAAGATGAGTGGAAAAAAAAACCCACAGTAAAGTAAGTACATTCAAGTAATGTTGAATTTCTTCAATGTGGATATATAGTTTCCTCGTGAAGTGTCATTTCACTGGAAATACTGATCATTTGTTCTTACCACAGTAATCCAATACTGAGAAAAATAAATACATTTGAGGAGATGATCCGGGTTAAACTGAGTTTCACTAGATAATGGGAGTGAGCCTTACTGCGTAGCAGCAGTGAGAGAATATTACAGCAGGAGAGAAATTACCAGGATTATTTGCGTACTCTTTGATGTGATATTCTGGAACATCATTCCCTATTGCAGTAACTAAGCTGCTTCCATTATTTGAACTTATTTATTAAGCGCCATCATGTATCTCTCTATAATAAAGTATAGACATTCCCTGTATATCTACTTCTCAAAGTCCCACTTTAATTCTAGTACTTCTGGTTAGACAATATGCTTTCTTTTATACATGAAACTTACTTAGTACCACCACAAATGTATAATGTAAATAGTCACTGGTGACTGTACATTTTAATTCTTGTATAAATATTCTAAGAGTATGAAAAAAAGATGAGAAAATAGCTTAAAAAAATTATTGGGTGTTGACTTTCTTACACATTTTGGCAAGTGGTGTGTTAGGGATCTAAGTATCAGGTTCCCTGAAGAGGTTGTCTAGGTGGATGCATACACTTCAGATGATTGTATGCCATTATCAATGAGAAAAGACAGTTTATCTTCATAAATGCATATGAAGGAAATGTGTGAACTTCATTTTACCCCTGAGAATTCCAACTTTAGTTGTGCATTGCCTACTTTTCTCTCACCCCTCTTTTGCCTTTTCCCTCTCTCCCTGTTTGTTCGGTCCTTGGGTTTTTCCTGACTCCCCTTAATTCAGTCAGGACATGTAGATTCTGCCTTCTTTTTACTTCTGGAGGTTGTTGTTGCAGAGTTCTTGGAGTGTCACCTATATCACTTTTCTTAAGGCAGGATTCTGTTTGTACTGCAGAATACAATTTACATCTTTGGACTCGCTCTCGTTGAGTATGCTGCCTCAGGTTAGTTTTATTCCCAACCTGTAGTCCCTCAGTGCCAAAGAGGGAAGAGAGATGAAATTTCCATCTAAAGAAATTCCTTCCTGAAAAAGCAACAGACTCTATGTCTGATGTGGATGCTGAGGAAGTGTGTGTGTAGGAGGATATATGTTCCAGAGACAATTCAGATGCCAGTCAAGCTTCAGTTCTGCTGTAGAGAAACGAAGCTACACCTCTCCTGATCACTTCTTTTATTTGTCCTAGCCCTTGGGGGCTACCAGAGGGCTTTCTAAAAGTCTGGAGCTCAGACAGATGGCACATACATTTGGCAGAGCTTTACTTAAAGATGTGCAGATGACTATAGGAGGTCAGGTCAGGGGTCTGGTTTTGCCCAGTATTCAGTATCTGACATGGCCATGGGTGGTTATCTGGAGAACATTAAGAACAAATAACCAAATATGATGCTTCCCTGAATACAGTTTTTAGATTTGAATTTCCTGAGGAGGAAGTGCTTTATGTCTATTTCAGAAAGTTACAGTGGTTCTCTCCTTCAAATACTTGTTTAATCTCCTATTTTGAACACATGCAAATAGTTTTGCATCAACGGTGTAATCTGGCAGTGTGCTTTACAGACCTTCTGGCTTTTCCTTTCAACAAACATGCTCTTTTGTTTGGCTTGAAATTGGCTCCTGGTAGCATCATTTATGCTTTGTACTTCTTGCGTAAGAAGAACTAGGTTTTAAAATGCAGCTTTCATTGAACTCAGCCCAGTTTATAAGCCCCTGAGAAGCTCGGTGACACAGGGCTTTGATTTTCATATCATATGCTGAAAGAAAGATTATAGGATTGCAGGTCCAACGGCCAAGCAATAATCTATGATGCCAAGTCCATCCATTTCAATACTGACAGCAGATACACCTTTTTATCCGAATGACTTCTGGGTATCTGGCCAATTCTGAGAGTTCTCTTGGATCCTGCTCAGAAAGATATGAGAAGAGTTGCCCAGTAAATTTAGTATTTTTTTTTAAGAACTCCTCATTCCTATGCAGTAACAGACATTACTTTTCCAGTTTGAATGTGGGTTATTATCTCTTTGAACTGTATCCTGTGATACCTTCTGTAAGACTACGAGCTGAATTCTTCTCCACCTATGAATATATAAATATAGACTTACTAAAACAGGTACACTCACTGTTTTGAGAGCTGGAAAGGTAAGGGCTTTAGCATGGTCTGGGTTTTTTTCTGAGGGTGACAAAAAAGGCAAAAAAGTTATGTATTTTCAGCATGAAAAAGTGCAAAAGAACTACAAAACATTATGTATTTTATGGTGCAGATGATCTTAAAGAGCTCCCTAAATAACAATTGTTGGGTTTGTTGCCCTAAAGTGTAAATCGACTGAAGTTTTTCTCAGTAAGATTGGTTTTGTTCTGTTGCTGAACTCATAGATTAATTTATTTTTTGGGTTTTTTTTAAGCTATGGAAGAACTGGATGGTGATGTAGTGAGGATTTCTTCAAGAGGAAAGTTTGCAGAAAGAGACATTGTGCAGGTGGGAGAGAAAATTTACTCTTAATAGTTAGATTTGTATTGATCCTGTTTGTTTTGAATTCTTTTCTCTATCTGTATTACTGGATTTCATTTTACCTCAGCATTGACATGCTTTACTTTGGGGTGTTCGTAACAAGCTCAGAAACTCTCTGTATAAGCCCTTATATAACACGTAGTAGTGAACCTACATTCATTAGGAAATGACCCCTAGCTGACAGGACACTGTTAAAAAGTCTTTGGGTTATAGAGCCGTGGGAGAACAGTTAGTTGTCTCTACTGCAATCTCACTATGGTTCTGTAAAGCAAAACTACAGCTTTTGTGGAAGTCAGCAATACCTAGGCTTCTGACAAGTGCATTCAATATGCCTGTGATGTCTTGTCTTGCCTCTAACTGCCAGTGCAAAAGACCATGAGCATCTCCTAGGTTTTGTGTTGTGTCTGCCATATACAGCCATGCAGATGTCTCATGCTTTAAGAAGCCTCAGATGATAACTGGAACAGGTTGCCCAGAGAAGCAGTAGATGGCCATCCCTGGAAACACTGAAGGTCAGGTTGAAGCTCTGAGCAACCTAATCCAGTTGAAGATGTGCCTATTCACAGCAACTATTCTATGATTCTGTGATGTGTTTATGTGACTGAGCCAAGCCCTAAGAGTGCCGTTCTCTTCTGTGTTCCACGGACACCTCAGTTTCTCTGCAAGAGTACTCTGGTTCTGTGCCTGCTCTCTACAATCATATAGTCAGTCCCATAGCCTTCCAGTATCTGAAGGGGGCCTATAAGGATGCTGGAAAGGGACTCTTCATTAGGGACTGTAGGGACCACCAGGGATTGAGCATTCACAGCTTCCTTGGGCAGCCCATTCCAGTGCTTCACCACCCTTATGGTAAAGAACTTCTTCCTTATATCTAATCTAAACTTCCCCTGTTTATAATGTTCCCTGGTAGTTAATACCAGGCTAGAGAGGAGCTGTATATTACCTGTTATGCTATGTATATCCATGCTGTTCAACAGAGCAGTATGTGGAGATCTTCCTCCAGAGCTGGAAGTGTTTCTGAGCACCAAACTACTATTTCTGCAAAGCCCTGTGGCATGTCAGATTTTTAAAGCCGATTCAGATATCTCTGGCATGCATTGCACTTATGTTTAAATGCATTAAATATATGCAATGTAAATGCCCTTAATTTCTCCAAACAACAGCAGCTCCCAAAGCTACTGGTTTTTCATTCAAAGAGCATAAATAGCTAGAGTTCTTTAAATATTATAAACAAGTTTCATGAAAATGCCTTGCATCAGAAGTATTTTAATTTCTGCTGTGAAATAAAAAATAATATGCAATGAATACCCTTTTGTATTCTTCAGAATTCACTGAATATCAGAAATGCAATAAAACATCTATTTACTGTTAACATATTGCAGTCTGAACTTGCCCCAAGTCATTGTCTCAAGCAATACCATTTTGTGCTTTTTTTCTTTTGAAATACTAACAAATACATTATAGGCTAGCTAAATAAATAAAAAGCAATAACATCAAATCCTTTCAGTCTGGTATGACCTGTATTTTATAACTGGCAGGATAAAACTGATTTGCTTTAATGAAATTAACTACTCAAATACAAAAAATTTATCTTTTTTGTTCATTTTTTAAAATTAGCAAGTGAAATCAATGTTAATTATAACAGTATTGTGAAATATTCCAGTAAAATTTGTAAAAACAAATAATTGCCTACTAGCAGCGCATCACTGTCTCTGCTATATTAACTGTTGGCTACAATTTATGTAAATCATTCCCTCCTCATTGGTATACATGCATACTGAAGGGACTCTATGTTACGTCTGTACAAATTCTTCCTCTGTTTATTTCATTTCTGCTCTCTTTCTGTCCTTTTTCTGTTGAAGATGTTTTAGGAAAATAGTTACTCATAGTAATGTATCTGATGTATCTCTTGAAAATTTTGTATATTGTTATTATATGTAAAAATACAATATAAAATACACTATATATAAATATATTAAAGTAAACATAAAATATATTTAGGTGCATTTGAAAAAATACTTCTATATATTTTGTATATATTTTATGTATAATAAATGTATACAATAAAAATATAATGGAAAATACAAAATGTGTATATATATAAAATGTGGAACATATAAATATATGTATATGTGTAACGTATGGACTCTATCTCCCTAGGTAAAACTTCCTTAGTTTTGTGTTGTAAATTGTATTCTGTGGCTGCACAATGACCTGTGTGGACCATTCTTTTGTTTTGTAGTTTGTGCCATTCCGAGATTACATTGACCGAAGTGGAAACCACGTGCTAAGCATGGCAAGACTTGCTAAAGATGTTTTAGCTGAGGTCCCAGAGCAGTTTCTGTCCTACATGAGAGTCAGGGGAATAAAGCCATCACCTGCACCACCACCTTATACACCACCAATTCATGTGTTGCAGACTCAGATTTGACTGCTCTAAAGTGCTTAGCATTCTTCGTAAGTCAAGAGTCTCTGCATGCAGCAGTAGCTTCTGATAACTTTTTGGAGCTGGAAAGGTTCTCTTCACATACCAAAATTCTGTTATGGTTGCATAAGCAACTGGAAAGCTTTTAAACGATAGGAGCAAAATGCTGATGTTCTCTCTAGGTCTTACTTTGGTTTATTTTTTACAAAAAAACACTACTTTTTGATGTATTTATTGGAGGGGAAAGCACAAGTCAGGATTTCAACTCAAAAGATACTGTCCTCTCTGAATACTGTGTATATAAATGTATAGGAATGCTATTCCTCTATATCAATGTTTACATGTTACTATTTTTAAATTTCTGTACTTTTATAACTATTCTTAAGAATAAACGTTTGGAATATTGACTCACATGTCTTCTAGGTTGCAATAGTTCGTCACAAGTTAACAAGAGAAGCAATATCTCTTTGAATGTTTGTCCAGACAAATACAAATGAAGGCTAAGGACAAATAAGTTTGTGTTTTCCAACACCTGAATTGCTTCAAACAGTGCTTAGTAATCCATTCACCTCCCAGTTTGAGAATAAACACCTAAAATGTGAATAACATAATTGCATGTAAGTTATGACTAACTCCAAACATTGAGGGGGTGTTACGTGTATATTTTCAGAGATTCTCCGATTTCTAAGTTTATCTCAGCTTAGTCTTTTTTTAAACTAGTTACTGAAGCAAATTGGAAGAGTTACTTGCTATAAGTAATTAAAGAAAATTACCTCAAATCAGAACTATCAGAGTATTATAGTTGACTCATTGAGCTCATTAAATCTTATCATGCATCCCTTAAAGTACTGGAAATTCTGCATCAGAAAAGTCTTCTGGAATGATTGCAGGAGATGTTTTATAACGGACTGCTTTAAACTTAATTTAAAATTTTAACTTTTTTGTCTAGATTGCCCATTCAAAGCGATGCTGACTCTTAATATTGGGATTTAATACTGTCATTTAATCACATTGCCATTCAGGATGCATGAATGATAGTGTTAATAAACTGGTTTAAAGATTGCACAACCATGTTACTTTGTGCACTATTTTGTGTACTGAACTACCCAAAATTTTTATGATATGCCTGTTCATATATAATTATAAAATGGTTTTGCATGTATTGTTTTTAAAGAATACAGTTTTGTGAGTTTGTGTCAAATACATTTTATTTAGAACTAATGGCCTTAAATTTCACAAAACTCCTGAAATGATTGTGAATTGCCTTCAAATACTGTTAAAATGGACCATTTTAATTTTTTTGTGTCACAGTTGTAGCTGTCTTGTAATGTAATTTTTCTCCTTTGCATATAACGTGTTTCCTACTTCTGTTTCTTACTCCTATATGTTGTAATGTACAGTATAAAACCAAGGTGCATTTTTTAAGCATGAGAAGTTTTTTGCCAGAAAGCGTATCTTCAATATTAATGGCATATAACTATGTAAATGCAGACTCTCTTCCATTTTTAAATATATTTAACTTCCTTTAACTATCTCATGTGGGAAATCACTTTTTCCAGATAATTATTCTGTTAGTAAAGAAAAAAGAAAAAAAAAAAGTTTTTTTTTAAATAAAACTTGTTTTATTTTTATTTCAAAACGGTTTTTACATAAATATGGACTTTAATTTTCTCACCAAAATATGTATTTCTTAGTGGGTTAATGTTGCATGAATGAAATTTGATACTTGGCAACTGCAAATTTTGATGAAAGTGCATCATAAAGAATCACTTTAAATCTACTGAATGGTGGTGGTGTTCTTCTGTCTTCTGCATTTATTTTCCATATTTACTTTATTGGCATTTTGGAAATGACTGAAATAATATTAGATTTCTCCTGTTTCATTTGGTTAGACAAATTTTATGCTGACTTTTATGCTGGTTTCTAGTGGCCCATGTATTTAGCACATTTTCATTCTAAGGCCAGAACTACAAATATCTTTTATTCAGCTTACAGTAATTTATTAACTCTCATTTAACACCTTTTATTAATCCAAAGATCAGTCTCGAAGGTGATTTGACAACTAATTTGAGAAGTGAAGGAACTTTTAAAAATTGGTGTTATTTAATCAAAATTATTTTTTCTATCCAGCCTATTCTGCACTGCTGTTTTTCCTTCTGTTTGGTATTGGGGCTGTTCAGCCTGGAGAAGAGAAGCTATGTAGAGACCTCATAGCAGCCTTCTGAAGGGAGCCTACAAGGATGCTGGGGAGGGACTCTTCATCAAGGACTTTTGTGATAGGACAAGGGGTAACGTGTTTAAACTGAAACAGAGGAAGTTCAGGTTGGATGTAAGGATGAAGCTCTTTATTGTGAGGATGGTGAGGCACTGGAATGGGTTGCCCACATAAGTGGTAAATGCTTCATCCCTGGCAGTGTTCAAGGCCAGGTTGAACAGAGCCTTGGGTGACATGCTCTAGTATGAGGCATCCCTGTGAATGGCAGGGGATTGGAACTAAAGAAACTAAGGTCCTTTCCAACCCAAACCAGTCTATGATTCTGTGGTTGGATTCTAAATCTAACCTATTTAATGGAAAGATATGGATGTGTTCAGTGGACTACTTATTCTCATGGGAAGAGGAGAATTCTTCCACACCTGTGACATTCCATATATGTTTGACATCTTGATTCTGTAATGTGAATGAGAATCATTAAGTAGGCGCGTGTAGTAGTCATGTCTCAGGCATTGCAGTCTTAGAGATGAGAGTAAATGGTCAGAACCTGAATTTCTCAGAAATACCATGTGCAGCCGTTTTTACTTCTGGCTTTATTTTCAAGAATAATTGAACACAAACCTCTTATTCCTTCCCAAGAAATACTAGTTCCTACCAAAATTTGATCATTTTCTATCACTGAAGAGCAGCAGGGAGTATTTATGTTTAACAAAGGTATAATGTGATATATTAGCTAACAGATGAGTTTTCCAGAAATGGAAGCTGTTGGCCATGACGAAAGCTCTTTTCCTTCGGTATCCATCTTGGAACAGATGTATCATATTCTGTACCACAGACAGAAAATACGGTGACAGTGTCCAAGCTGCCCCAATGTGGCTACAAATGAGGAAGGACATGGTTTCATGGAGATTATAACATGAGAGTGAGTAGTTTAGTTTTGATTCTGACTAGTGAGGAATTGTTTGCTAATCTGGAAGGAGAAACTAGTTTGATCTAAGTTGAGAAACAATATTTTGTCATTTTAGGCAAAGATGGTAACTTACACAGCAAAATTGACATGGATTTCAAATCAGCTTGCCTCTGTATGCAAAAAGGGTTGAGAAGTGGGGTCTCCCATAGAGGTGTCTGAAGGAGTGGAAAGGAGTGCAGGAAAGCAGGTATTCTCTGAAAAGACACATTCAGAAAAGCTGGAAAATCTCACTTAAGTAGAGACAAATGAAATTCACTCCAGAATACTTGTTAAAATGGCTGAAACAATCAGAATGGTAAATGATTATCATCTTTGTGATCTAATAGAAGGACACGCAGTGACAAATTGTGCCAGTGCAGTGGGAAACGAGGGAGCATAGTAAGAGGCTATTATGACTGTATCAGAGGTTCTTTAAATAGAAAAATCAACAAGAATAGGAAGGAAGAGTATGTTGCTATGGATAAATGTAAGAGATAGCACAGCTATGTGTGAAAAAGGACAGGAAACCACAAAGCAGATTATAGAATCAACTAGGTTGGGGAAGACCTTTAAGATCATGTCCAGCCATTACCCCAGGACTACTAGGTCCACCACTGAACAATGAAACCATTAAACCACTGTGACTGCTAAGGCCTTGAGAAACCCATGCTATAAAGGGAAGGAAATGTGAGTCTGTTATTTAACAAAAGAAGGAGCAAATAGTAAATCTAGGGGAAAATTAAATGCTACTTGTCTTTTTCCTTCACACTTTACAGAAAAGGGATAATCATTGAATTAAATAGTCAATCAAAAAATAAACGTAAGCCTAGGTTTACAACTGTGACTAATTTTTTTTCATAATACATGCCTTTGAAACAATTATGTTGAAAAGCAATATAATGAGTTTCAAGATGAAAGAGAGAAACAGCTGCTTTAAAAGCATTTTAAAAGCATTTTAAAAGCAAAGCAGGAGTTAGTGGCCTCATTTGAAGTGTTATGAAATACAACAAAACTGGTTAGACTGTTCAGAAAAATGCTTTCAGTATTTCATTATCAAGTTGGAAAAAATACATCAATTGATGTTCCATAGGGATCTCTCTTGCTTTTAGTATTATTCATTCATTTTCATTGATGATGCAATATACAAAGGATGTTTATTAAATTAGTGCATTATATCAACTGGAGATAATTGCTTCTGAAGATGGAAAACTTAAAATAACTTTTAGGAATTAGAGAAAATACCTGAAAAAGGAGCAAATTAAATCAGGGCAAATAAGTTAGAGTACTTCAGTAACAAAAAACTGGTACACGGTTGTGGTAGTTTCTGACTGCACAGCAGTTCTGCAGAATAGTGTCTGAGGTTCTAGTGGATCACAAAATGGCATTGAGGGGAAGGTGTCAATGTTTTGAATATAGGTCACCTGAAATAATCCTTTCCCTGTTCTCAAAATAATAAGGCCTTAGCTTAGAGTACCAGGTCATTTTGAGACTTCAAATAACATGAGTCAACAGGAAGAAATGAGAGAGGACCATAGGAATGCTGTTCCAGGAAGGCTGGAACAAATTGGGCAGATTTTAGGGAAGGTGTCCGTAGGGCTGGCTTCCTTGCCAGAGGTTGTCTCTTTCTGATGACCACGGTGAGCTACTACAGCAGGAGTCACTGTGTGAGATCAGAAGAAGCCCTGCTGATGTGAATGCAGGGGGGAAACAGGTCGATGACATCATGGCAGAAATGCTTTCAAAGGCCTGACCATGCCCATTCACATTGTAAGGTTGTTCTTCCATGCTGCTCACTGTTTCCATAGAAAACACACTCTTAACTTTCTTTCAAACTGCTTTATGGCAATAGTACAAATTTTCTTCAGTGCCCCATGGTGTGTTATTTCTTCTTTGCCACTGAACTGATACAGTATGATTTCAGGTTTTATTTCAGGCCAGAACTGTGCATTTATGCTCATTACCATTAGAGTGCAAGTGACTGCAGATGACTGGTATTTTCAAGTTGGCCAACTAAACAAAGGGTATGAAGTACCACGTTCCTGAATGTGTGCCTACAGCCAAACATTTTACAATAATCAGTTCCATTATTAGGATTCTTGTTTGATGATTTTATTTTGTAAACGAAGGCACTGAAGTAACTGAGGGTTCTTACAGCTATTCCATGCTAGAGGGGCTGTACAGCTGCTGTGCCTCTGAGGCACAGCATGGTTGTAGCACCATGTGTGCCATGGGTGGTGGAACAGCCGTCCCATGTTGTGATGGGCTGCAGCTCTGCACTGAGCCATTCCATCACTTCTGCATTGGTCCATTCCCTAGGGATTAATATCTCTGTCCAGCCTCTAGAGGAACATGATTGTCATAACTGGATGGACAGTGCTACAGCCTGTAGTTGGGTTTGCTTCAGGCTAGTCATGAAATCAAAGCAATCGACTGCATGTGCCAAGTGATCAGCACTGAACGCTGTGTCTTCAGCTGAGTGGCCCATTAGGATGCAATCACCAGCCAAAGGGAATTCAGGAGGAAGTGAATTGGCCAGTTTCCCTGAGCACAGGACTGCTGCATAAGGGTGAACTTCTCTGTGGAGAAGAAGGGAGTGAATAATCCCCTCACAATGTCATTAAATACTTCCACTGGCATTGGCAGCACCCAAAAGAAGAGGAGAGAGCACACAGCCTTGATTGACTGCTTTCTGTGAGAAGGGGGGGACAGAAAATTTCAAAATAACCAGGTTGTCAAACCTGGAGGAAAGGAGCCCAGCAGGATCCTCCCATGGCTGTTTCTGGCAAATACTGTCATTAATGCAATTAACAAAAGGATTAGTCTATGTCTATAAAACCAATGAATGTATTAGCTTGCCAGGGTTGCAGGCTGAGAGGCCTGATGAGAATTCAAAATGGGTTTTGATTAGTTGGAGGACAGGTCAGGAATCAGTGAGATAAACTGCTGTGAAAAATAAAGAGTGGAAAATACTGTATTCAGGAGGGAAATAAGCACAAATGAAATGAAAATGAAAAATACCTGGCTAAGCAGCACTTCTGGACTTAGTAATCTGCAGATTGCGGCTGGGCTCCAAACAGAATATGAATCACATTGTGATGCTGCTGCATAAAACCCAGAGATCACTCTGGAAGATGTTAACAGCACTTGTGTTCTTATTCGAAGGGAGACAATCATTGCTGCAGGCACAGCAGCGCTGAAGAGTTAGCTTGGAACTGTGTCTGGACCATGGAGCCACACTTTAGATGAAGCAATTTTGAAAGAGCCCAGGAGAGAAAAAGAAGCAGATGGGTTTAAACCTGTGAGGAAAAGAAAATGAAGCACTTGGGTATGTTTTGTATGCAAAAGACCAGAGGGAGTGTGCTAACCCTGTGTCTGTGCGAAGGGGTACTGTAATGAGCTGTTCTCAAAGATCAGCAATGACGGGTGATGTTACCATCTTTGGCGGCAAGGAAAGCTTATACGAGCTGATAGACAAACCTTCCTTACTAACTGGAGGCCCCTTCTAGTGCATCTCAGGGAAATTATGTCATCTTTGTCTTAGAAATTGCTCAGGATAGCTGATACGGATGGTCCAGTTGTGTGGCCTCCCTCTGAGCAGTGGAATAATGCATTAAATAGTTAAATATCCTCCCAGAAACCTGTTTGTCACTGCTGCAAATGTAGTCAGCCTAAATAAGATAGAGGCAAGGATAATACACTGGGAGAGATGGACTGGAGTGGGTGGGTAGGAAGGCTCTGGGAGGACTCTGGTAAGATTTGTCTGGAATACAAGTATGCTTCCAGTCAGTCATTTTCTAAGTAATGGACTCATAGAATCATAGAATGATAGAATGTTTTGGGTTGGAAAGGGCACTAAGATCATGTAGTTCAAACCCCTTGCTATGGACAGGGACACCAAGCACTAAACCATGTCACCCAAGGCTCCGTCCAACTCCACCTGTGGGCTGGTGAAGGGAGAGGCTGTTCAGAGATTTTCTCTGTGTGGATAGGTGAGATGACCATCCCCTGTTTGTGAGCAAAGTCTACGAGGGGGGAAAAAAGACACGGTCGTCACACCAGAATGGCGAACATCAGGTGGGGAGCAAGACATGCCAAGCGAGTTGGTACAAAAGGACAGCAAGATGGGAGTCACTGCACAGCTGAGGTTTCTAAGAGCAACTGAGATAAGGTGTTGGCATGGCAGTAAATCTGGCTTGTTTCCAAGAGAAAATGAGTTTATGAAGACCCAACACTAGGCTATTGCCTGCAATATCTGGGAATTCTGCAGTGTTCCATTTTCCTCACTCACCTTCAGCATGAGACATCACCCCTCCGCCAAACTGTTCCTGGAGGCTCCCGGAGCAGGGGCGGTTCAGAAGGCAAGCATGTGGACAGCTTGCTGCTGTCACCAGTGCCTCCAGCTGGATGAGAAAGCACATGCTCAGGGGGACCACAGGGTTCAAGGAGTCTCAGGAATGAGCTTGAAGCAATGGAGCCAGAAGGATCTCCGTGTCCAGTGTGGGCTACAACAGGGTGCTGGGTACTCCAGAAATCCAAATCACTGGCATCCCACACTGGGCATGGAAGTCTATGTGTATGTTAGCTCTTGATGGCAGTGGCCCTTAAATCCCATTGATGATTAAGTAGTCAATTCCACAGTCATAATGCCTTGGCTCAATGTACTCAGTCAGCTATGCCATTTAGTAAATGAACACCACATGTGATTGTGGCTGATGGTTAATAGCCTGGGAGCTAGAACTCATGTTTTAAGCATGTGAGATGGTAAATAAAAAAAAAAAACCAACAATAGAAATATTCCCTACAAATCCTTTACAGGAAGGGTTTGGATCCTTGGGATTGATAGACCAGACTGTACAGACACACTGTTTCTTCAGTAACAAGAACTGCTATTTTCCTCATATCTCTAGTTCCCTCACTTGTAATAGAGGATGAAGTCTCCTGATAAAAGAATTGAAGAAATGTTTAAGGGATGTTGGAAAAGAACTATAATTGGATTAACATTATCAGATGCCCTTAAATCGGTGCTTGCATGTTCTTCATGTAAGAATTCAGAGACAAATGCCTCCTTGGTGGGGAGGGAAAATCATTTTACAATGCAAGCTGTTGTTTAATAATGCTCTCCCCCACTGACCTTCTTGGTTTGCTCCTCCAGCTGGAGTTGCAGTCTGTTGCAACTAGGACAAGTGTTTGATAAAACAAACCCCACTGCTTTTGAACCTGAGTCATCCTCACTTTCTGCTATCTAGACCTCAAAACTTGTTACCTGTCTCTAACTCAGACCTATACAAATCTCCTCTGCAAGTGCCACTTTGGTAGCCCTTCAAAAAGCTTAGAATGAAACTCCTTTTAGCATTTCACTGTGATTCAATTGGTACAACTCAGACTATGAAGAAATTACTTCTGCTAATGAAATAAGGTATTTGCCCCGTGCTAAATTCCCTTCAGCATAAGAAGAGGTGTTACAGCAGGTAAAGCCTTTAGTAGAAAAGCCACAAACACACAAATCAATTGCAGACACGCTGCAATTGCTTCTGAAGTAGCTTTTCTCATCTTGCTAAGCCTCTTGGAGGAATACAAATGGGAAGAAGGTGATGCCATCGCAAGTGCGGAAAACCACTGAATCAAGCATTTCATTGCTTGAGAGGTGCTGTCGGCAGCACTGCAGTGTTTCCCACTGACCTGGAAGGATTAGAAAGAAAAGAAATACGCATTTCAGCACACACCCATGGTATTAGCAAGGCTTTTTTCCTGGCACTGTTAGATACCTCACACTACAGAGAGATTTAAAATACTCGCTCATATGTGCACGGTGTCATTATCAATAGATCCATCTATTACCTGCCATTGCAAGCAGTACCAGACTTGCAAAACCTCTTTTAAACAATGGTAAAATGAGCTGAAATGTTGCTTTATTTAAAACTTATTAGTCTGAGATAGGAAATGAAAACCAAGATACTTAAGGTATTGCTGAGCTCCGTGGGCAGGGGCTCCCTTCTGTCCCTCACTCTCCTCCCTTCTCTTCCATCTCCAAGCCTGTTCCACAAAGGTGAGGTTCTTCCCCCCTGCCCTGCATGGGCATTTACCCCACACCACACCAGGCAGGGGTCCTGCACAGACCCCCCTCACACCAGTGACTGGGGCAGATAAGAAGAAAGCACAAGATGAATGTTGAAGTCCTGGTGCTGCAGAAGCACTGCATGGGGTCAAGGGCATGGGGCAGGAGCTGTTCTCCATCACTTGCCTCACACAGCCCAAACAGGGTTGGGCAGTGAGGTGCTAAATGAGCTCAGACACTCAGCCCAGCACCATGCTGCATCCAGCGGAGCCACCACATCATGTCCCAGAAGCTGGATGGCAAGGTGAGAATAGCATTTCCCTTCGCTACACATGCCCTGGGCACCCCACACCGGTGGAGCCCCGTCAGGGGATGCACCCCCAGCTCTGCTGTGGGAAGGCTCAGGTCTGAGGGTACTTGCATGAGCATCACAGCAAATAAGATAAAAGCCAACCATTTAGGATCATTTTCTTGAGGAATAGTGCCTGTAAGGTCGGCTGGGTGCAGCAGGGACATTGTGATTCAAGAAAGCTTTGGGAAGCAAAGGGAAAATATCCACCATCACCAGCAAGCACTCCTTGGTGATAAATAGGGCACTTAGGGCTTGCTTTTGTATTGTGGGTGGAAGCTAAATGAGAGTGACTAGCTGTGATTACCCGAGAATGAAGTAGTCCTTGAGGTTTGTAAAGAGAGAAAATGCAGTGAGGGAAAAGGTAATGGAAAGTTTATTTCTCCAGGAACGTGGGCAGCTGAGGGCAGTGACACTCAAAACCAGTTGGACTTCCTTGCATCTGAGACATCAGAGCTGGGGCCCTGTAGCACCATCTGCCCCAGCTCTAGGGGCAGCAATGGGGACCGCAGGCCACAAGCCTGGCTATCTTCTGCAGCAGTGCTTGGCTATGGAGAGCTCAGGAAGGACTGAGGAACGGTAAGAGATTGCTGCAAGGAGCCTGACAGGCACCTTGAATGTGTCTGGCAGCTGAGAGGAGATGGAGATCTGATGGGATGATAGGGGAGAGGGATGTGAATAGCAGTTGAGAAGGCTGCTGAAGAGAACACAGTAAGAGAAGCATTAGTGATGTTTTATCAGAGAGCAGTGTTTCCTTTGCAGTGCGGCTGCTGGAGCTGACACCCAGCCAAGAGCCCCACAGCCACACACTGCAGAGCCCCTCGGGCCATGGTTGCTCCTGTCCAGGCTGGGGCATCTTTGCCTGCATCGTCATCCAGGACATCTCAACGGATATGCTTCTTCCTTCATGTCTCTGGAGACAGCAGATGGTCATAGGCAAGAGTTTAGGATATCTCTGGTAACGGTCCTTTAGTTTTCAATCGTGCAGACACCAAAGGCAGAGTCAAAGGGTACTGACCCCCCTTCCTTGGTGAAGCTGTAAACGTGGGAGGGTTAGGGGAAGGCAAAACCAGTTCAGTGCCAACCCCGGCCAGGGGCAGCTGACAACAATGTTGGTGCTTGGGCTGATTCACTTCCTGCAGGGCTGGAGGCAGTGAGCCCCAGACCTGGTGCACATCCCTGGAGCAAAGGGGCACCAAATCTCATCACGCTGGTGTCCCCTCAGAGTGTGCACATGGCCTGCAGCTCTTCCCCATGTGATGAACACCAGCTCTGCCCAGATGTAAAGGAGGCTGAATGAGTTCTCACTGGTCAGTGCAGTGCAGGATTTGTTTCACAGCCAGCTGCAGGTAAATCGATGTATGAAATACATAAGCAGATGCACCAAGCACTATGTTCATGGTAAAATCTGCAGGTAACATTTCCAGCTTGAAGGCAGTGCAGCCCAGGGCTTTCCGAGGGCAGATGTGCCTCTGCACTCCGGCTTCAGGGCTGTGGGGATGCTCAGGCCGTGCTGGACACACACTCAGGCAACAGAGGGTTCTCAGAGAGGCACAGCTGAGTCGGTAGGAGCTGAAATATGTGCTTCTACCACAATGGGCAGGTTTTATTGCAAGATAGGACTGTGATGCTGTATTCCCAGTGTGGCAGGACAAGGCCTGCCTGCCTGCTGTGTTCAGCTCATCAGTCCTGAGAAACTGGTGAGCCACTCCAGTTGCTGTTCCTTTCTTGATGTTATTGTATTGTAGAGCATCTAAATTGTGATTACTGTAAAGAAAACTAAATGATCCTGTCCTCCAGGCGCCTCATTACAGCTCCCGCTAGAAATAAGCCAGTGACAGGTGGAGGAAGCTCCAGACATCTCGATTGCTTTCATTAGGATCTGGATCACAGAGCTGGGGATGCGCTGCTTCACCTTCCCCACTAGTTCATGCCTGTGCCCATTGTCCCCTGGCAGGTCTCACAGGGGTGAAGGAGGAGGGAGGAGTCCCTGTATGCTTTGGAAACTTCCCCCGGCTTGTTTTGTGTGCTGTGTTTAACCTCAAATCACAGCTTCAGTGAGACTCAGAGCAGTGGCACCTCCCTCTGCTGTGGTTTCCATCCCTCCACCCTTATGGCTTGCCTGGCACCTTTTCCCATGTGCAGGGCTGGAGCATGGGAACATCACTGTGACAACCACCCCTCAGTGCATCTCCCCACATGCAGGCACTACAGGGAAGAAGCCCCAGAGAGGGCTTGGTGGGCTCCTGATGAGGGGAGTGGGGCCGGTGGGGACCCCATCCTGGACTCCCATCTGGCTGGTGCAGCCTCGTGCCGCTGCCTCTGCCCCAGCCCCATGCTTTGGTTCAATAGCTCCTTCCTGGGTCTGGGGTGGTTTTATAGCAATTGGGTCACTACATTATACATATACATATACATATACATATACATATACATATACATATACATATACATATACATATACATAGTTGCTCTGTACAAACTCTGTCCATCGCATCGACAGTCTGTTCTGGGAAGAAGTATTAGCCCTCTTTACTTTACCCAGAGCAGCCAGCTGTACCTAAAGCCAGAGTCAGCAGGAGCACGAGTGACACATGGCTGTTCAAAGCCACAAAGGGAGGCACTATTCTGGGAAAAACATTTGTTTCCTCCATTATTTCCATCTGGCAGAAGCAGGAAAGCTGATGTCTGAATACCTGCGAGTCGGGTGGCCGGGTCAGCCGCATCAGCCAGGGGAATGGGGCAGGTCTGCCTCAGACATGGGGTGCAGACAGCTCAGGAAATCAGGGGGTACAAGCACTGGCCTCTCAGATTTTGGTTTAAAGTCGCTCCTGAGAGGGGTCTCTGATCTCCTAGACCCACTGGCCCCAGCTCTGCCTCCTGGAGCAAGACGTCTGTGCTGATGCAGCCAAACAGGAGATCTCACTGGATGGGGGAAGATGTGGCAGTGTATTGAATGAGTCAGACATGAGGCTATTTCTGATTTACGCCTGTGTGGCTACTGACAAACCTTCAGTTAAACCCAAGCACAACCTGAACAAAATGAAAGCAGAATCAAAGCCTTTTCAGGGCACTTTTCTCACAAGGACATCACCATTTTCCCAGCTGCTGGAGGGAGGTAAGAGGAGAAGCAAGAATAACCCCCAGTCCTGACATGTCAAAGGGGAGAGGTAAATTTCACAAGGATCAAAGACATGAAATTGGTAAAATCGAGCAAGGCAAATCATACCTGCTGCCAGAAAGCACTGGGGGTGTCATTTGCCCTCACAAGGAAACTGAGAAGGAAACCCCAAACACCCCAAAATGGAAGGGATTCACCAAAGAGATGCTTCCAATTAGGAGGCTTCATATAGTAACTATAACCACGGGAAGCTGTCTTGTGCTGAACCATCTTTGGTGGGATTGCCCCTGAAGACCACATTTCCTTGTCTCCCCTCCACCATTAATTTTCACATTGCTGTAGGATTACTGCTTTAGTGTTTGTTCTTTATTACTAAAACAGGTGGCTCGGCCAACTTTGTCACAAAGGTCTGTGTAAAAAGGCAGTGAGGCCAAGATGCTGCATATATGTGTGAGGAAACTTTTCCTTCTGGCTTGTGCCCTCATGGTGCTGCTCCATGCCTGGACTCCTCCAGGTGTGAGGTGAGGCCTTTGGAATCCTCGTACATCAAATCTGCCTCTGCCCTGGTCCCATGTATGCACACATGGGGGTGCTTGCTGGGGCAAATAGTGAGACAAATATACCTGGGTGGCTCTTCCCACAATCATGAACAGTGATCCCTGTGTTCCTGGAGCAGGAGATGGGACAGGAAGGCAGCCTGTGCCAAGTGACCTCCGAGCTGTGCACCCTGGGTGAGGTGCTCCGAGGCATTTCAGCAGCAGCAACCGTGTTGTTCACTGCCCGTGACAGGAGTCTCTGCCTGGAGCCTCGACTGATGCCTGGTCGTCACTGGAGGATGAAGCAGTAGATTGCACCGAAGGTCCTGGCGTGCGAGGAGCCTCTCCAAGGAAGCCTTCAGGTTTAAATTCAATAGAAGCACTTGGCACTGTCATAGTGCTCTGTGCGGTTACTGAAAATCCCTCCTCAAGTGTTGACTGCGATGCAAGCAAAGGTTGTCTTGAAGGGGCTCAGCTGTTGTCATGGGCTCCAGTGGAAGAATCAGGACAGAGCAAAGGTGCTAGCACTTCTGTGTACATGAGCATCCATCTTGCACTTAGAGGAGGGCAAGAGGACTTGCAAACACAGTCACACCTCCAAAGGGACTCAAATACTCCCATCACTCCTTTCCCAGAGCAGAAGGCAGCCCTACAGCCAGCAGCCAGGACAGCCCGGGACCAGCTGCTGGAGCAGTGGTGGGTGCGTGGTCAGAGGGTGGTGGATGCTGTGGCAAGGCTGTAGGAGATAGAGCAACAAGAACAGCACAAGGAGAGTGGTGCAGCCCCATCACTGCAGTTGTCGGTGGCCACTATAACACTGGGACCCTGTATCCCACAGAGACCAACACTGGTGATGCCATTGCCCAGTGACCCCAGCCTGCAGAAGAGCAAGTGGCTGAGGGGTACTCTCTTATGGGAAAGGGAAACCAGTGGAGGTATTTGTGCCTAACTATTTGTAGCAATCAGGAAAGGAATTGAGCACAGCCCCAGTTCCCAAAAGGAGTAGCAATGGCACCGAGAGCTGTGAAGTGAATATTAAAGAGAGAAAACTGATGAGTTGCTGCTGACCTAAAACCAGTGGCAGGGGGGAAGCTGCTGTAAAATTGGGTCCTTCTTATGGTGCCTGGTGTCTGGCCAGGGATGTGCTCCTGCTGCAAGGGCAGGAGACAGCCAGCTGAGAAGCAGATGGCTTGGGAAGAGCAGAAAGCTGTTCAAGGGGATTTTAACTCCAGTTAACCATATATTTTATATTTCTTTGTTCTCTCTCTCTCAGCATATTCAAGCTTTGCTGAAATTGATACTAGCCTCAAAGAAAAGAAACCTCCCTGTATTAATTACATATATTGGTTTATATATTCATCTATAAGAATAAATAGGGGTAAGCCATTCTAGTAAGTGCATTTTCAATTGTCCAGGGTTGGTAGAGGGTTCAGTAAGTCAGTGGGTGGTGTTTATATCGACCATGTCAGTGCCAGTTACCTTTTTTAACCAGATCTGAAAGGAAGACTGTGTACAAAGCATTTTCCCTGCAGCATTGCTTACTCCTGCCTAGGAGGTGCAGGGCTGAGCTCCTCCTATGCACAAGTCGAGGCATTTTCTTAATTGAGAATAAATAAAAGAAGATAAAAGAGCCTTCTTTCATCTGATTATGTAAGTAACAAAAATACAGCCTCTCCTTAAGCACCAACACTTGCGTGCTGAACAAACAGGCTGAAGAAAATGTGAATATATAAACAAAGGACTCATCTGTTTCATAGGTACATCTGGCTGCATCTACTAAGTAGCCAAAAAAACATCACTACTTGGGAAGACTGCATCTTCACAGCCCTGCGGTGGGACTGCCAACAGCAACGTCCTTCTGCCCTTCACCACAGCGATGATTTGCCAGGGCCAAGTCTGGTTTTGCAATGTTTGGAGGAGCTCACACAGCAGCACTAAAATTTACTTGGATTTCAGTTGGAAAAGAGACCTTCACTACTAATTCGTCTCATAGCCTGGTGTCTGTTTGTGGCAAGTGCAGTGGGATTTCCAGTGCACCAGAGAGAAGCACTAAACCTTAGA
The DNA here is from genome assembly GCA_024733675.1 of Psilopsiagon aymara. Taxonomy (NCBI): domain Eukaryota; kingdom Metazoa; phylum Chordata; class Aves; order Psittaciformes; family Psittacidae; genus Psilopsiagon; species Psilopsiagon aymara. The sequence continues at coordinate 18,637 of JANRGW010036443.1, read as the reverse complement.
AACTGGTGATCTCTAGTACTTACTCACTCACAGCACACTACACTGCCATTCACCCAGAAGTGGTAAATAAGGCAGCTCTTTTCCTTTCCTGATAGTGCTGTTTCATTTCCCAGCTCTAGGTCCCATCCCTGCCCTGCTTTTGGGTCCTGCTGTTCCATTTTTAGGCACAAGAGGTGGCACATATTACTGTCACCAGCAGGCACCATCCTGGTAAAGCTGTCGGCTATTGCAGCACCAAAAGGCTCAGCACTGATGGACAGGATCCCAAACTGTGCCAGCAGTGCAGGAATCACATTGGACAGTGATGAGCGTGAAGGCAGCCACAGCAGCCAAGAGGGGTGCAGAACAAAACCTCCTACAACTACAATTACACAAGGCTTAGCTGTCTCATAGCTGAATGCAAGACATGCCCTGTGTTTCCAGCTGCTGGAAAAATAGTCTTCCTTTCAGTTACTAAGTGTACTTTTTGTTCATTCTTTTAATGCCTGAGCTTAAATAGGAAAAACCTTGGAGGTGTGGGATAACTGAACAGACCCTAGCCAATGACTCTGCTTAATTTATTCCAAAGCAGATCTGCAAGGACTTTACCCAGGACAGATCAGTAAGGAAAACTGTATTTTTCACCTGGGCAACAGCTAATGTCCCCCAGAGAAGATATTGTCATGTTCTTCTCTGGATATTGCATCTCTTAATTAGTGTAATCGATTTAGTCTGCTCTGTTTGATTTTTCACTCATAGGGACTGTGAAGCACCTGCTCTTAAAGTTGGACTTGCAGTTGTCTCCTCCAGGGAGCTGTGAGGCCTCTGTGCCGCAGGGGCTCCTCTTCAGAAGAGACGGGAGCAGCAAGGGCAGCACCACACATCACTGCCTGCCCCCTCTGAGCTGACCTCCCTGCTCACAGATAAGGGCAATGGGGCAATCCCTGCCGGGAGCAGGTCGCTGCAGGGTTCAGGCACGGCTGTTGAAGATGTTACTGATAACAACCACATTCCTCACACGTCTGTCGCTGCTCTTTGTGTCTCAAAGCTTCCACTTCATCCTCAGTGAAGCACGGGAGGAAACGGTGCTGCTATGTCCACTTGGATCTACTCCTTTGTGGCATATCTCTGCCTGGCGTAGTGAGGCACAGCCCTTTCTGTTTGGAGGTACGAGGACAAAGGCTTTTTCAGGAAACTCTGCAAGAGCTTTCTGTATGAACAAAGTCTGTCTTGTCCATACAACTTCTATTGCTACTAAAATAGTTGTTAAAAGGAAATAGATGTCCTTTGAGTGTCCTTTTCCTTCACTGTCCACGATGTCTTCTCTTCTTGCACGTCTCTCTTGTGCTTCATCCTGCTGTCATGTTCCGTTTCAGCTCACAGCTCTGCCATCCCTCCATTTCTCTCTCTTTTGTCCTGAGTCAGGACCTCCCTTTTGAGAGTAGTGTGAGAACGTGGCCATTGAGCTTGTCTCAAACACCACTTACGTCCCATAATGTGAGTCAGAGACAGGAAACTGAGCTTGTCTCAAGCACCATTTGCATCTGACCATGGGAGGCATAAACAAAGCGAATTACAAGGATGTTGGCTATCCATACTGCATAGGTAGAATTGTTCTGACCCTTTTGTTTGAAGCTGACAAGCCTCCCGGGGAATGTGTAAGTGGCTTTGACATGGTTGCAGAGACAATAGTTGCAATAGCTATTTAGAAAGTGTCTTCAGAAAAAAATTAAGAGAGGGAATTGCTCTGGCAGCAGCACCTCAAACATTTCACTTGCCTTACTTCAGCTTTGTCCTTGGTTTGGTTTTTTTTAATGCTATACAAATGGCCTTTTTTTTCTTTCACCTTTCTGTTCCATCCTTGTCAGATTTACTCAGGTTTCAAGTCAAAACAAGCTTTTTCTTCTGTTCTGTGGCACAGATTTACCATCAGAGAAGAATAGGCCTTCCCCTTGGTTATAAATGTTGTAATAGGCAACAGTCAGCCGGCAATAAACCATGTTGAGTTTCTGACAGTTTTCTGGAGGTGCAAGAGCTCACGGCTCTGTCTGGAGATCCAGGAGCTGGCCAGGAGTGGAAAGATTTCAGGTGAGACACTGCACTTTGTTGTGTTGGTTTTGGCCATCACCATATATTTTGGGTGACAGCTGGTTCTTGGCTCATTTGCTGCTGAGCCTCGTGGACCGGGCCAGGTTTAATCTCACTGGCAGCTAGGAAGGACTTGGAAGCTATCTTTTCTTCACCAGTGATGTTAGGCACTGAAAGGACACCTCTCTCTACTTGGCTGCCTTGGGAGCAGTGTCTGTGCAGTGGCGAGTCTTTCTGCAGATCCCGGCTGCAGAGACCACCACATGGACAGTGGCTTCTGGCAGATGCTTGCCAGTGCCCTGGCTGGAGCAGGGTGCCTTTTTTGTCTTCTTTCCACCAGCAGAATCATCTGCCAGGAGCTGCTCTAAGCAATAGTAATGCCATTTTTGAAAGCAGAAGAGACTTCAAGATCATAGAATCATAAAAACATAGAATGATTTGAGTTGGAAGCAAATGTAAAGATTATACACTTCCAACCCCCTGCCACAGGCAGGGACATCATCCACTAGACCAGGGTGCCCAAGTCCTGTCCAGCCTGGCCTTGAACACTGCCAGGGACGGGGCATCCACAGCTTCTCTGGGCAGCCTGTGCCAGTATCTCACCAATCTCACAGGGAAGAATTTCTTCCTAATGCTTGAACTAAATCTACCCTTTCAGCTTGAAGCCATTACCCCTTGTCCTATCACTACACGTCCTGCATGATCTGCATTTCTCTTTAGTATAGCTCAGAGAACTTCTCACAGAAGTGCCTAAGACAGTCTCACAGGTGAACACTGACTTGTGCTGTATTATTCTTTGCATGAAGAGGAGGTGCTCCATCACTCTTCCCAAGTATAGCAATGGTCTCCTGAAATCCTGACCCCCAATGTTACATGTGTTTTCAGCTGGGGAACAGAGCTTTCCAAACACTGGTCCAGCTCCCTCTGAGCGCACAGAGTCATTTGCTATTCTGCTTTCCTGTCTGTGCCATGCACAGAGCAGGTCTTCAAGCTTGAGGAGGAGTCCTTCGGTGGAGTACATGAGAAATGTCCATCAGCCAGGCTTACTACAGGTTCATGTGTCTTCTCCTCCAAAGCACATTCTCTGCCAGAGACATTGCCAAGCAAACAGCACAGAGGGGAGTTTTGAGATTCTTTTCCCAGGCTGGTAAAGGGCAATGCTGCTGCTCTGACACATTCAGGGGATATGACAGAGTGTGCAGGGGACGTGGTAGTGTGGTAGTAGACCCCACTGCTCCACCCAAAATCTGACACCTACAGACATAAGGTGCATCAGTGGTTTGTCCATGCTTGCATGAGGCCAGTGGTGGCAGCCTGTACCTGTGCCACAGCGGGACTAGAAACTGACAGCAAATGCCTGCAGATCCTGAGCTGCACTGGTTTGTGGCTGAATGAGGGTGCCTGCAGTCAGGAGGATAAAAAACTGCACAAGCTGGGAAGCAGGACAGAGATGCTGGCAATGTGGGCTTGATCCAGTCCTGGTATAAGCAGCATGGTTCTTGTTGGCATGTGTGTGACACAGTGAAAGAGCCAGTCAGATTCATATTGCACTTAAAGATGTGAAAAAAGAGGGCTGGAAAGAGCCTCCTGAGGCTACCAGGGTAGTGGTAGGTGACCCCATGCCTTTGCTGCAGCCATTCCCAACAGAGGCTTGCCTAACATGTCAGGAGTAACTGAGTGTTAATTAAAGTCCAGGTCTACTCCATGCAGTTTCCTTCACACTGCAGGGAAAGAAAGGCAGGAGGCTCAGCCTGTGTCCTCCCTGGCCAGCATCACCGTGGTATCAGTCCTTGTGCTGCTCCCCACTTCTCTGACATAAGCATATCAAATATTGGTTTGCTATTCATGTATGCAGCAAACACACATCCACTGAGCAGGCAGGGCACAAACCTGCCACAGTCCAGGGCTCTTACCTGCCTCTCTGCCCAGGGTGTTGGGTGGCTCCTGAAGTTGGGCAGCACACAGGGCAAGCAGGGCCACATGTCTTAGTATCTGGACATGCAGATGAACCTTCAACAGCAGCTATCTGATCCACATGTGTCCATAGACATCACGCACTCCCTAAAGCCCCTGGAGCTGCTAATGCACAAAGTACCAGCTCTAGTTTAACCAGGTGTTGTGGTTTAAGCCCAGGCAGTAACTCAGAACCATGAAGCTGCTCACTCACTCCTCCCCATTCCTGTCCCAGCTCCTGGAGGGATGGGGAGGAGAATAGAAAGAATGCAACTGCCATGGGTTGAGATAAGAACAGTCCAGTAACTGAGGTATAACACAAACCACTGCTGCTGCCACCAATAATAATGATGACAAGGGAAATAACAAGGGAAGAGAATACAACCGCTCACCACCCTCCAACAGATACCCAGCCCTACCAAGCAATGATCTCACCCTTCCGGATTACTGCCCCCAGTTTATATAGTGGGCATGACGTGCTGTGGTATGGAATACCTCTTTGGTCAGTTTGGGTCAGGTGCCCTGTCTCTGCTTCCTCCTGGCTTCCCCTCCTCCCTGGCAGAGCATGAGACTCAGAAAGTCCTTGGTCAGACCAAACATTACTGAGCAGTAACTGAAAACATTGGTGTTATCAGCGCTGTTCCCAGGCTGAAAGTCAAAACCACAGCACTGCACCAGCTACTAAGGAGAACAGAGAAAAGCAGGGTCTCAGAATCAGGCCTACAAGTGTGAGAGGGAGACAGCTGGTCTTCCCCTTGGCATGGCCCACATCACAGTACTTCCCTGTGGGTGTCCCTGTGCTAATTGCTGTTTCAACTATAAGAAAACATTTCCCAAGTGTGCAAACTTGAAAAAATAAAAGTAAAAAAACACCCCAAAACCCACTAAAAATGGCAAAGGAGAATTCCTGCATAAATTTAAAGACCAGAAAAGAAATTCCAGTATTTCACACCCCTGGAAGCAGACATCTGGTATTCAATAGACACAGAATATTCTATCATCCCAACCCAGCCATTTTACTGATGAATTACTCTACGGAAAGTCCTTATTTTGCTGCTAGTTTAAATTTATCCAGGATCAGCTTCCAGTCACTAGAGCACCATTTTAATGTCATTGCACAAATTGATATTACACGCCTTCTAGATTACTGTACCTTAGGCCTTCCCCTGGTCTCAAAAACTTCAATGCCAACGTATAATTTGTTCTCATTAGCAATATCTTGGGACTGCTGTGTGAAGGCACCAGGAAGGTTGGAACTATTAGGCTTTAGATAAGCAGAAAAGGGGATGCAGCAGTAAGCACTGAACAATAAGTGCTAGAAGGAAGATAAACCAGATACTTCTCTGATCCTTCTCACCAAAGAACAGGGAAATATGGTGAAACAGCACAATGCGACCCTTCTCCAAATTAAAACTGATAACAGCAAATGGGCCACACAGGCTAGATAATAAATCTTTGCTGCTCACTGTTCCAAACTGCCATCGAGACTTTGCCTGCAGCCTGGGAGCCCTGCTGTCCCCAGCAGAGTGATGCCTGTTTGCCCCCTCACCACTACATGTGGTCCCACTGCAGGAGCAGGTAATGGTCCCTTGGGCTCCACCAGCTGCCACTGGCGCCCAGCATGGGGGTCTTGGTATGAGAACTCCATTAACCTTGGACTTTCTTTTCAGGCTGCAATTTTTGGTTCTTCATCCGGACAGGCTCCAAGTGTTGTGCTAAAACGATCTACTGCTGTCCTTTGTGCCACCAGTCAGCTGTGAACACAGTTTTCATGCTTGTGGTCAGCCATGGACAGCATGGCTTTTCCTTTATCTCTCAAGCTGGTCTTTAAATTACTGGCTGAATATGTTTTGATTCTGTCTTCTGTGTTCCCAAAGCCATATCCAGTTTCTTTCTGACTGTAACGGACCAAGGAGCACAGACCACTTCTCAGTAATGACTGTTAAGCTCTTTTCTAAAGAGCTTGAATCATACACCATATTTTTTTTCACTCTCAGCTTTCAGTACAATCATGTCAAGCTAATCTCACCAACAGCACTGGATGCTGGGCTCACTGCCTCTTTAAACGTAAGTTGTTGGCTGGGATATTCAGAGTGTGAGCACTTTTAAAAGATCATTAATACCACCCATCAGGGAAAGAGAGCTGCTGGGAGAGTTCTGAATACCACGACTGGGAGCCTGCCTTGGCTCCTGCTTCAGCAGCCTCTGTTTTCAGGGCAGTCCGCTGGTTTTCTGGACTTCTCACTCCTCCAAAGATCAATTTCTTTGGTGAAGCAATTTGCATGTCTGCAGCATGGTAAAAATCAACGACTGCTAATATCAGGAGCAAGAGGTCACTTCTGGGCTCTACAGCAGCAGACAGACTGGAAATTAGCACAACAGTGCTAGAATTATCCTCTTACAAAGCCTTTAAATATTGACAGGTTTTCATCAGAGTCTATTTGCTGCGTCAAGAGGGTATGGTTCATTTTTGATCAGTTTTGTTTGTTCTTTTCCCAAGGAAGGTTATCTTATAAGTCATACAGTACTTCTGAAGACAGGAAAAAATACAGACAGGCAGAAGGCACTGCAACTGAAGCCAGCTATGGAGGAATCAAAGGATTCATCTGCCTTAATGTTAGATGTCTGTGGTGCAAATATCTATAGATGAGACCATCAGCCTGAGCTCCCTTTCTACTGAAGAGTGAGAAATGGGCTCTTACAGGGCACTTCTTAGCTGGCAGCTAGGCTGCCTGTTTCAGGCAGCTTCATTAGGATGAAGTGAGTTTTCACACAGACTGTGCCTGTTCCTCACTAGTGACTATGAAGGAAGACCAGCTCAGACGTGGGTATTTACACATGCAGATGGTGGTTGCTCTCTGACACCTCTGGGACTTTCATCCCTGTTGATACAGTTTGTGCGTTCTCTTTCATCCCCAGTTTTAGTTTATAAATGTTAACTCCTAAACCCGTCATCCTGATAATGCAGCTTGAACCTTCCCTGCAGGTGCATGAGGATTTGGGCTGTGTTGAAGGGTGAAAGGCCCAGGACAAAATGAGATGCTGCCTTTGTCTGCAATGCTGGAGCTTTTAATAGCACAACTCACTAGGCTCGACCTCTGCTTGAAGACAGTGATGTTATAGAATCATAGAAACATTTGGTTGGAAAAGACCCTTAAGATAACCAAGTCCAATCACTAACCTAGCACTGCCAAGTCCACCACTAAACCATGTCCCTAAGGAATATGTCTACACATCTTTTAAATACCTCCAAAGATGGTGACTCAGCCACTTCCTTGGGCAGCCTGTTCTGGTGCTAGACAACCCTTTCTGTGAAGAAATCTTTCCTAACATTCAACTTGAATCTGTCATCATGCAACTTGAGGCCATTTCCTCTTGTCCTGTAGCTTATTAGTTGGAGAAGAGACTGAATGTGTGCAGTTCTGATGTCCTCAACATAAAAAGGACATGGAACTGTTGGAACAAGTTCAGAGGAGGCCACGAGGATGATCATGGGACTGGAG
>JANRGW010036443.1:0-11014 GCA_024733675.1 Psilopsiagon aymara | reverse complement strand
CAGTGTTCAAGGCCAGGTTGGACAGAGCCTTGGGTGGCATGGTCTAGTGTGAGGTGTCCCTGCCCATGGCAGGGGGATTGGAACTGGGTGATCTTAAGGTCCTTTCCAACCCTAACTATTCTAGGATTCTATGACACCCACCTTGCTACAACCCCCTTTCAGGTAGCTGTAGAGAGAGAGAAGGTCTTCCTTGAGCCTCCTTTTCACCAAGCTAAACAATTCCAGTTCCCTTGTAGAGGCCCAGAACTAAGAGCAGTATTCAAGGTGCTGTCTCACCAGTGCCAAATACAAGGGGATGATCGCTTCCCTAGTCTTGCTGGCCACACTATTGCTGATGCAAAGAGTATTGTTTAACAAAACTCTCCCAGTTGTTCAAGCACCAATTTCCTTTGTATTACCAACTCATTCGCTCTCTAGTCTTGCAGAAAAATTACTTGCGTGGTCTGATTTTACATATACACACCTAAAAGTAAACAAATGCCTTGTGAAAATCAATTATAAATCTCCAAAGGACAATGAAGAACTAATAACAGAACCAACAGGAAGTCTTATACCCTTGTGTGTGACGTTAAAAAAAGTTGCTTGCTTGGCAATGAAGCAGAAGTGGTATGGCTTCTTTCCTTTTCAGGCCAGCTTTAAAGATGACCTAATGGATTTAGTTATGTTTAATCAATTGTAATAAAGTGAGGTCACAAAATTAAGCAAGAAAATATGCTGTGTGGAAGGTTTTAATAGGATATAATTGTTTAATACAGGAGGTGGAAGTTTGCATTATTCCTCCAATACATTTCCTTTTAGTCCTTGCTGCCTTTGAATCTAGAATGTTTCCTCTTTTTCTTATGTGCTTTCTTTCCCTCATATGATACTTTAATTTACCCAATCTTTCACATGGTTTCCTTGCACCTGGACTCCCCTATTTTTCTGTGTCTTGGTGCTATTTTCCAGCCCCCAAACCTCTGCTTTTTGATTAGCAAGTCTCTGTAGAAGATACCATGTCTTTCTTTGCAGCAGAAGGGCCCCAGGGATTTAGCATTGCCTGGGGGTATTCACATTTCTGGCCAAGTGAATGTTATTCCTCCTTCTTTTCTACGTCCACAAGCAAAACCACTGATCTCCATCCCTGATCATGCAAGCACAAGATTATGTCGTTACAAAACAGAGCCCAAAATCTGCCGAGCAGGTTGTACAGTTTGGTTCCTATAAATCTGTAAGAAAGGGGCCTATGAAAATGTTAATAAACTTAATAGTGCTGGGAGGAAATTTGACATACTCGAAGTAAAAAACAGCAGCGCTGCCACATAAGCATCAGAACAGATAACGTAAGATACTTTGCCATGGTTACAAACACAAAGACAATAAATATGTCTGATCCTTTTCCAAGAGAACAGACTGGCAAGGTACCTGCTTGTAAAACCAATTTTACTGTATAAAGGGGCCTGAGAAAAGGATTCTGATTATTTCACTGCCAAGCAGAAAGAAGGAAAAACCATTTCTAGATTCAGAGGCATTGAAAGTGCAATCAGGAATGAAATAATAGCTCCTTTTGAGCTTTTCAGGAGTGAGACCAACCCAATAAAACTGATAATGCCATCTCCAGCTCCAGCATCCAGCATTCCAGAGTACCTGTGTCCTTGCTGATAGCTGGAATAGGCACCAAGGACAAAAGAGATGAATTAGGTAGATGAAACAAGTGAGATAATTTGTTACTCTGATCTCAAATCTGAATTCCATATTGCTGGCAAATTCCCTTGACACCATCTGGGAGCAGCTTCACTGCCTGTGACCCAGGAGGAGTAACTTGGGTCCCCTAAATTCCCTCATGAGTAGGAGAATCACCCAGAGGCAGTGCAGGCACTGCTAGGAGCTGGTTTCTCCTTAGAAGGAGCAGCAGCAGGAGTTTTCTTCCAAAGAAGCTGAACTTAATTCCTGTCAAGAGATGCTTACAACAAGGTTATGTCTGGGAGTATATAATTTCCTTTGCAGTTTCTTCTGTCTACATGGAGAGGAGCTTGCTGTAACTGTGTAGTGTTGTGCTGACACACTTACTAGTATAGATCTACTTGCATTAATCTGTCATACCTATAGATAAACCCTGCTGCCACATCCTGTTTTCAATCATTTGTCCTCAGTCGAAGTCAGAAAAAAGTCCAAGAATGCCTCTTTCCCTTCATGTTCCCTGGTTCCTCATGTGTAATGTGCTGTAATTCTCCCCAGTGTGTCCAGTCCTATCTGCCCCAGCACATTAGGGACACTTTAATACCCTTACCTCTACAGAAGGATCAGGACAGCCTCTCCAGCGTGTTTAGCTTAGCTTTTTGTGACATGGCCAGACCTAACACTTAGTGTCCCATTCAGGTGAATGTGGTAGACATTACCTCAGGCTGATGGACACCCTAGGCTGGTGCCTCTAGCTATCTGCAGACTCAAGGGGGACAGTGGCATGTTTTTCAAAGAACTCCGTATTTGCCTTGATGACAAGAAGATGGAGAAACATGATTTGTCTTATGCAAAAGAAGTGGGAAGACATTCCCCAAGCCACGGCGTGCCTGACACCGGGTTTTATCAGGGAAAAAAGAAATGGCTTTTCATCCCCGTCCACAATTGAGCACAATAGGACAGGCCCTCTTGTTGAATTAGTTGCAACGGTTGAAGTGATTAAAAATTGCAGCCCTGATGGGGATAGCTCATGGTAACCTCTAGGTCTGAGCATTTAAGCAGCTGCAACCTTTCAACAGCCTCATGGTTCTGGAGCCTCCTCAGTTACCCTTGACACCAGTGTCATGCTGTGTGACAGCTGTGACAGCCTCAGCTGAATGAGCCCAACCAGAGCTACATCTGCCCTGACATGCTCAGGGGTGTGCTGAAGAGTTCCACAAGCACGGGCTCCCCCCTACCTTGCTGCAGGTGACAGGCAGCAGGGATGCATCATGGGGTGGCTGAGCATCAGTGAAAGCCATCTGGCCAGAGGGCAGGAAACAAAGTAAACGTGATGATACTTCCCAACTTCCCAGTGCAAAGGCAGAAGAAGCATAGGTTTTTAAGAAGTCCTGCTACTAGCCTTCATTTTAACTCAACTGGCTGATTTCTGTGTACCAGGGAGCCCTTCTTCAACAGCACAGGACAGTTTAGAGAATGAATCCTAAATCCAGCAGCCAATTACTGCAAATGTTAACCTTGTCATACTCAAAAGGTGAGCTGAAACTTCATTTTTCTTTGTAAATGTTTCCCGCTAAAATGCAGCTCTTGCTTAGCAAATCTGGGGTGAGGGCCATCAGCTCTCTCATGACACAAAGAACTTTGCCAGGTATCATCGTATGTGGGAATATGAGCAAATAATGCAGTGTTTGGAAGCAGTTCAGAACGCTGCTGCAATCAGATAGATAGCATCAATACTGGCTGTTCAGTGCCAAAGACATGGTGATTCTGTGAGTGCTTGGAGAAGCAGGAGTGAGAAATACTTCGACCACAGCCTCCAAACAACCCCTCTGTGAGGAAAAATGCAAGCTAACTCTGATCGCTCTGCTTTTCTGATGGCCACTGGTCTTAAATGTCTCACATATCTGACACCATTTACATAGGCATCTATCCCAGGAATAATTCCCCAACAGTGAGTGCAAGACTGTGTTTTCTGAGGTCAGGAGAAGCAAGATAGTAGAGACATTATTCCTTTTAATGCATTTTTCATCTACAGAGTCCCATTAAAGTGTTCTTTGCAGAAGAACGAAAGGGAACCATGCTCTAATATTAGGCAAAGAAGGGTTTACAAGAAACACTTTCTTCCTTCTTTATTATATCCAAGTTCCCTGACAGTGATAATGAATTAATTTTCACATTGCATAGTCTGATTTTTTGTGGAGCAGTCTTTGCTCACTGCATCTGAGTAACGAAAGTTGGAAAACACAGAGGCTGTTCACATAATTAAGATAAATCCAAGGGCATTTTTCAGTACTCTCCAGCTAGGGTTAAAATTACTTGTGTGTCTCTCCAAAAATCAGCTAGAAAGGCCAAAGTGGTAGGACCTGTAAGAGCAGGATGCATTAACCCATGTTGTCCTCCATTGTTTTATCGACTTTGACAATTACCTGAATTAATTCCTGAATGTCCCGCAAGAGATTTTGGCTCAGTGTCAGCTGCTGCTTGTATTTTGCTTGTCCAATTCTTTAGTGTCTCCAGGAGCAAAACTGATCATGCCACCTGCAACTGTGATCCCGCTCATCCCCACACCACAGAGGGAAAGTGGCTCCTGGAACAGGGGGTGGGAGAGCTTGTGGATGCTGGCGGTGGCCGAGACCAGGGCAGGGGGATCCCTGTGGGTGCACATGCAGAGTGAGCACAAGCAGGGAACCAGCACTGGCTGCTTTGAAGTTGGTCCTGCATCAGCTGGCGAAGACACCAAAGAGCTGCCACCGGCCCTTGCTGATCTCTTGGTAACACCCACTCCGCAGGGCAGAGGAGAGGTGAGGTGCCTGGAGAGAGGTGCCTGGAGAAGAGAGGTGCCTGGAGCTTCGTTTGGGTTGTCACAGGCTCATTAGCAGCGAAGCACCTTTCGCACTCTTGCCTGGGGCAGGCTGAGGCATGCAGCAGGGTGGGATGTGGGTTTGACGCATTCCCACTGCCCTCCTCACACAGCAGTGGTCCCACTTCACTCCAGCCTTCCTGGTCAGAACACTGAGGCTGGCCCTTGCTCTGCTCAGCCCAGTGAAACCCTACAGCCTGTTCTGCAGGATGGCCACATGCCTGCGGTCATGCCCCATCTATTTGTGCTGCTGACTGGTTCTACCTGGACATACGGCTTCCCTTTTGTTGAACAGACTTCAAAATTCCAGGTCACTTTCACAGCCTGCCCACATAACACTAATTCCAACTCCCTTCCTTCAGCAGCACCTCCATCTCCATCAGATTTAAAAAACCTAATGTATGAACTCTTTATTGACCCAAGTTGTGGGTGAAAACGCTAATGAGAGACCCCAGTCCCAGCACAACTCCTCTGAAACTGGACCTTTCTTCCCCCAGCCTGTATGTGTGCTTGGGATTGCCTCAATCCAGGCTGAAGAACCCTGCACCAGGCCTTGCTGTACTTCATGAGGTTTGCACTGGCTCACCTCGCAAGCGTGTCAAGGTCCCTCTGGATGGCATCCCTGCCCCCCAGTGTGTCAAGGGAACCATGCAGCTTGGTGTTGTCAGCAAGCTTGCTGAGGGTGCACTTAATTCCACTGTCCATATCACTGATAAAAATGTTGAACAGTGGTAGTCCCAATACCAACTGTGAGGAAAACCATTGCTGGTCTGCACATGGCCATTGAGCTGTTGACTGCAACATTATGAATGTGACCACCCAGCTAATTCCTTATCCACTGAGTGGTGTATCCATCAGATCCATGCCTCTCCAGTTTAGAGATAAGGAAGTATTGTGGGGCAGTGCAAAATGCTTTGCACAAGTCCAGGTAGATTACACCAGTTGCCCTTCTCATGGTCTAAGTAGCCAAACCCCTGGCTGTGGCACAGTCCTGTAACCATCTGGTGATTTGCCAGATTTGACTGGCCCTTTCAAACCCCTTCCCTTTGACTGGTGGCTTGCGCTCAACCCCAGATTTCCAGTATTATCCACCCATCTTACTAATGAAAATCCTATGTGAGATGTTATTGACACCATCAATGCACACTATTAGTATATGACAACTCTATAGTGACTATTCCTTGTACATTTGTTATTTTTGAAGGACTTACAAATAGGACATTTGCTTGTTCCAGGACTTTTTCTGGGAATCAGAAGAATTAAGTTGAATGATGTTTACTTACCAGAGTCTCCTTCTGCCTCTCTGTAACAAGAGAGACAATTTTCTTTTATGGACCTTTTTGGCTCCTCACTTCTACTCTGAAATTGCACGGCAAGTTCTTGAAGTCTCCTTGGAGAGCATCCAACTTTCAAATCTAATCAGGCTCCAACAATTTCAAAGTATTTTATGTATTGCTGTACTTTCTAACATCTTTCATTATCCTGCTCTTTCCTTTTAGCCTGAATTTGTACTGTTTCCCATGTGATACATCGACTGTGTGATCACTACTGATCTGATGCCTTTAGGAAAACTGAGTCAGAAAAAGCATTCTGAAGTTCCTCCTCAGTACCACTTGCCACTGCTTTCCTTCTGCAGTGAGTAGCGGCCCGATGTGTCCTCTGATATTTCTCTTTCTACTAATGCCTCCATAGACTGTGTTTTTTTGCTATTCTTTATTTCTTTTTCACTTGGATTTGATTTTCTCCCCTCCAGCACATGCTGTCCTTTGATATTCATCCTTACTTACTTGACCTCATGCCCATTTTGCCTGTCCTTTCTTGTATTAGTTTACTGAAGAGCTGGAGTTTATCCAACCCGGTATCCTTCTGCAATCTCCTGCTGCCTACATGCTGGTAGAGTTTCCAGTTGTATCATAATAGCATTTTCTACAAAGGACTTGCAACTCTGAACTATTTCTTCTTTTAAAACTATTTTTGCACAAACTATTATCTATTATCTTTTTTTTTTTTTTTGGTTATTGAAGCCTGTTTCAGGAAGCCAATTGGCTTATTTCTGTTTTGTTTGGTTGTCCCACTTTCTGAGTTGTTACACTTAATAATCTGTCCCCTAGCAGTTAGCATCAGTCTGTCATCAGCTGCATAGTAATGATGCTTTAAGAGCTCTAGGAGGGAAGCAGCAACATAATAAAAGAAGCCATGAAAACAGCCATATTCATTTGAATCATAATAAAAGCAGACATGGAAATAGCCATATTAATTTGAATTATGAAAAATGAACCTAAGAGATTGCAAAAGGACCTGGAATGTTAACTGACCTCCCATATCTACTCCCACATCTACGTGATGCTTCATACTGTACTTTTTCTTCTTGACATTTCACTGACACAGCAGGAGGTAAATTAAAACTTAAACTACCTGCACAAGAGATACATTCACATAATTAGTGGTAACAACGGCAGCTTGTCTTCTAGTAATATTAAGAGGAAAAGTGGCATCTAGACCATCTCCAAGAGCTGGGCTTCCCAACAGCCATGCAGAATGCTTTTAGCAATCAATCAAACTTGTCTGTGGTTTGGTATTGAAAGCAGTGGAGCAAAGTCCTTTCATGCAGTAGTCCCCACCTTCACCCTGGCAGCAGCACAAGCTGCTTGCTGGCAGCAGACAACACACCAAGAACCACTGCTCAGTGCACAATCCGTGGTTAAGGCTGGACTCTCCTCAACAGAAGAATGATGGAGCAGCTGCCCAGAGAGTTTATGGAAGCACTGTCTGTGGAGGTCCTCAGGATTCAGGTAGACAAAGCCTGACTGTGTCTTGTCCCACTTGTTCTTGAAGATGGCCCAGATGCCTCCAGAAATCCTTTCCAACCAGGATGCCTGTGAAGCTCCTAAGCCAGTTCCCCATCCTCTCTGAGCCAGCACAAGACTGGAATTCAAGCAGAGAGAGAGGCTGGTAGCTGCCTCCTTCTGGAAACACTAGCAGCTGTTAGAGATGTGGTTGCCCTTGGGGATAATTCATGCTTCCAAAATCGGTGTGAGGAAATATCCCTGGAAATGGGACATGGTACGAGCTGCCATAGATCAGGACTTAGCAGAAAGATGGTCCCAGAAGGTGCAGGATTGTACCGGGTCACTGAGAAACATCTTTATGAGATCACGAACTGCTCCAGGCCCCCCCCCCCCCTTGCTGTTGCAGGGCACAGAGGATGCTTGAGCCCCTGAGACAACCTCACAGACTAGCATAGCACTCCTTCAGCACCGTCTTTCTTCACATCTTTCCTGCCACTGTCCCTCTTCCCTGGAGTTGCTCTGTCCTTGGCAGACTGTGAGGTTGAGCATGTGTCCCAGGCTCTCTGAAAACAGGCAAAGACTGGCCCTTCTCCTTTCCTTACCTGTATTACCACCATCCAGAGGTTTTCCTCCACCACCAGACAGTTTAGCCCTTTCCCAGCTAAACCAATTCCCATTTCAAATGGCACCGCAACAATGCAGAGACAGAAAGTTTGGTAGGAAGAGCTCTGTCATTAACTCTCCAAATATTAAATGGCATCAAAGCACTGCAGATAAAATTATTTCAAGGACTAATTACTGTACTAGCCCTTCTGGCTTTAATTCTAGACCTGAAATATTGCAGCGTTAATAAAATAGGATTCATAGTACATGAGACACATGGGACAAGATTCAATTTGTAATGATAATTTGAAATAGGATTTCACCAGCAATATGAAGATTAGCAGCTTAATAATTGGTGGAAAAGAAGAAGTAAAGTTGAGGCAACATATACAAAGCCTTCCTAAAACACCCAGAAGATAGGGCAGGATCCTGATATCCCTTTTCAGAGTAAAACCTACTCCGACTCCAGCACTGTGCCTGAATTTCGCAGTGGAGAGGGATTTTAGACTTAACCTCTTCAAAAGCTGCCTACCAAGCACTCCATGCAGCAGCAGATGCTTAAAGCCACTGTTTGAAGGAGCTGCTTGGGTGCCAGACTGAAAACCTTACAGGAGATGGGAAGTAATTCTCCATAAGGACATCCTGAGTTCAACGAAAGAGCAACAGAAATTATCACATCAACAAATTGAGCTTGGAAGAACAGAGTCTTGAAAAGCCTTTAATTTAAGGAAGAACTTGAAGAGTTGCATGGGAGGAATAAGCTGGGCCCAGCCTTTATTTCCTATCCTGTACAAAAGTCCTGTGTGCCAATGAGCCCATGCTGGTGCTGTGTCTGCTCTCAGGGTAGGATCCATTTCCATGCCCTGTGAATGGGCAGATGCAAAGAGGGATGAGGATTTAACCTTCTCCATTTAGCCAAACCAGGACACCTGACTGCTGCCTAGCAAAGAGGTGTGAGCTTTGCCCTGGCAAGCCACTCACTCAAGGCGGGAAGCTGGGGACAGCAGTGCCCCAGAGATCAACAGTGGTTTAACACAAACATGGTCGTAGGCACTGGCAGCCACTCATTTCTAGTTAAACTGTATTTTCTGATCTCATCCCTACACATCTGCCCATGGACTAATGAAAGACAGCAAAAGAGAGTGCAACCCTATTTTGTGCCATATTTACCAATGAAAGAGCATAGGAGATTTTTGTCTATATTGCATTACTGAAAAAAGGCAGTCTGAATCTATCACAGGTACAGCAAAAGTACATGGCATGTCTTTACTGCTGTAAAAGGACATTATTTTGTCAGTGTGCTGGTGTTGGCTGAGTTGGAGTTACTTTTCTTCACAGTAGCTAGTATGGGGCCATGCTTTGGATTTGTGCTGGAAACAGTGCTGATAACACAGGGGTGTTGTAGCTAACACTGAGCAGTGCTTACACAGAGCCAAGGCCTTTTCTGCCCCTCACATCACCCCATCAGCGAACAGGCTGGGGGTGCACAAGGAGCTGGGAGGGGACACAGCCGGGACAGCTGAGCCCAACTGACCCCAGGGATATCCCACACCGTATGGAGTCATGCTCAGCATTTAAAGCTGGGGAAGAAGAAGGAAAGGGAGGACATTTGTAGTGATGGTGTTTGTCCTTCCAAGTAACCATTACACATGATGGAGCACTGCTGTCCTGGAGATGGCTGAACACCTGCCTGACCATGGGAAGTGCTGAATGAATTCCTGGTTCTGCTTTGCTTGTGCAGCTTTTACTTTACCTGTTAAACTGTCGTTATCCCAACCCACAAGTTTTCTCACTTTTTCTCTCTAGTTCTGACCCCAGCCCACCGGGGGAGTGCGGGGTTTAGTTGCCAGCTGGAGTTAAACCACGACAGAGGGAAAACAAGCATTTGAAGAAATCCCCCAATTTAATGTACTTTGCCAACCTACAGCAAAACAATACTGCAGTTCAGTTGGTGATACCATACAGGCTTTTAGGAGAGAAAAGGAAAGAAACCTCTGAAAACAACTGTTAAGAACTTCTGGAAGAAAGTTGATAAGAAGCTATGTTACATCTGCATCTGGTACCAGTAAGTTTCGTAAATTTAGGGAGGAGGGAGAATATTTCATATTTCTGCTTTGATATTTTCTAAAAGTGACTCTAACAAAATTACAGCCTTGCTGAAGTGCATCCACCACCTTTCAGCTGTGGCTTTTCAAACTACACAACGTGAGAGACACCCAGCTTAATTTATGCAAAACACCCAATGTGAAGCTATATTTTGGTACACTGAAGTTAGAAAATGACCTTACCTAAAACACCATAATTTTGTATTAGTTTTCTAATTATCATGGGTGCTAAGTGAGAGCCTATTCCATTCAGCCGAAAGACAAGGAACACCAAAAAGCCTGTTCCATTTATGAGAAGCAGGAGGAAAGAGTGGGTCAGGCCTAGCTTGGATTTGAGGGGGTTGCTCATGCTCAGTACACATTTGCAGCCCATCAGTTCTGTGATCGAACAAGGAGCGTTATGTTATGTCTGCAGTCAGCGAAAGCTTGGCAGTGGGTGCGTGACAGGCCACCACCTCCTGCAGATGCCCAAACACATCCCTTGTGCTGGGGAATGGGTGGAAAGCCCACAGGTACTCACAGTGGGCTGCTGGGGCTTGGCATTCACAACAAAGCCCTTGTGAAGGATGAGACTGTGATTTCATTTGTAAGCCTAATCAGATAATAAAATAAAACCAGAGAATCAGCATAATTAATTCAAATCTGTGTCTGGCAAATAAGTTCTCCATATGAGCTGTCTTTCAAGTCAGCATAAATTGAAGGTTAAGCTGGCCTGCCCTGTTGTAATCAAAGCAATCCATGGGCAGTCTAGCTTTAATTACAGCTCATGGGGACTATTTAGGTGCTACTTGGAGCTACTGCTCCACTGCTTTCTGCAGAGGACTGTTGATTGATGAGAAACTGAACATGAGCCGGCAGTGTGCACTCGCAGCCCAGAAAGCCAACTGTATCTTGGGCTGCATCAAAGGGAGCATGACCAGCAGATCGAGGGAGGTGATCCTGCCCCTCTACTCTGCTCTCATGAGACCTCACTTGGAGTATTGTGTGCAGTTCTGGTGTCC